>CAUPSL010000408.1:0-41869 GCA_963514005.1 Raja brachyura
CCACCACAGACAAGTCGAAAGATTCCTCCCTGCAAGTGTGGTTAGGAGCACCAACTGGTCTAGGCCTCATGGGCTCGCCTCGCTTGTAGTGGTGTCTGGGGACAAACCTGTCTGTTTCCAGCGTGTCGCCCCTGTAAACGTTGGGTATGTTGAAAGGATCTCTCAATCTTCCAAAGCAATAAGGTGAACTGCCAGAGGAGGTCTGCGGGCCAGGCAGCATCTGTGAAGGGAGGTGGGCAGACAACATTCAGGGAGTCTGGAGAAGGGGTCCTCAATCCCATGGCCGGTGTACGTGCGAGCTCCACTCACTCCAATCTGCTCACGTTCCCAAGGTCTGGCCCGAGGATTGGCCAGTGACCTTGGATGGACAGGGAGAAGGACAAGTGTGGTCAATGCCAGGCTGTCTGGGGTGTCAGAGGCACTGTTTGACCAAAACCATCACAGGCTACAAGCCACAATCAGGGGGTGGTCTCTAACAATGAAGGATGTGCCGGCTCTGGAGAGGGTCCAGAGGAGGTTTACAAGAATGATCCCAGCAATGAGCAGGTTAACATATGATGTGCATTTGTCTGCACTGGACCTGCACTCGCTGGAGTTTAGAAGAATGAGGGGGAACCTCATTGAAACTTCCCGAATAGCGAAAGGCCTGGATAGGCCTGGATGTGGAGAGGATGTTTCCACTAGTGGGAGTGTCTAGGACCAGAGGGCACAGCCTCAGAATTAAAGGACGTTCTTTTAGGAAGGAGATGAGGGGGAATTTCTTTAGTCAGAGAGTGGTGAATCTGTGGGATTCTTTGCCACAGACGGCTGTGGAGGCCACAAGGCAGTGGATATTATTAAACAGAGATAGATGGATCCTTGATTAGTGCGGGTGTCAGGGGTTATGGGGAGAAGGCAGGAGAACGGGGTTAGGAGGGAGAGATAGATCAGCCATGAATAAATGGCAGAGTGGACTTGATGGGCCGAATGGCCTAATTCTACTCCTATCACTTATGACCTTATGACCCATCTCCAGTGGATGAGCGCAGTGCGTTGTGATTCAGAGCTTGGTATCAGGCCAACGTCGGATACTGACGTCAGCAACACAACAGGGTTGATCTCGGAGGAAGTGGCGTGGTGATGTTGGCCTGGCCTCTGCTTTGTGTGAGCGGGTGGGACGCTGCCAGTGTGAGCGGGCGGGCGATCCAGTGTGAGCGGGCGGGCGATGCTATTGTGAGCGGGGGGCGATGCTATTGTGAGCGGGGGGCGATGCTATTGTGAGCGGGGGGCGTTGCCAGTGTGAGCGGGGGGCGTTGCCAGTGTGTGCGGGGGGGGGGTGTTGCCAGTGTGAGCGGGGGGGTGTTGCTGCCAGTGTGAGCGGGGGGTGTTGCCAGTGTGAGCGGGGGGGGCACTGCCAGTGTGAGCGGGGCGGGGGGCGCTGTCAGTGTGAGCCGGCGGGGGGGGGGGGGGGTTGCTGCCAGTGTGAGCCGGGCGTTGCCGTTTCCAGTGTGAGCGGGCGGGGGGGGTTTGTTTCCAGTGTGAGCGGAGGGGCGCGCTGCCAGTGTGAGCCAGGGGGGCGTTGCCAGGGTGAGCGGGTGGGCGCTGCCAGTGTGAGCCGGGGGGCGCTGCCAGTGTGAGCCGGGGGGCGCTGCCAGTGTGAGCCGGGGGGCGCTGCCAGTGTGAGCCGGGGGGGCGCTGCCAGTGTGAGCCGGGGGGGGCGCTGCCAGTGTGAGCCGGGGGGGGCGCTGCCAGTGTGAGCCGGGGGGGCGCTGCCAGTGTGAGCCGGGGGGCGCTGCCAGTGTGAGCCGGGGGGCGCTGCCAGTGTGAGCCGGGGGGGGCGATGCCAGTGTGAGCCGGGGGGGCGATGCCAGTGTGAGGGGGCGGGCGTTGCCAGTGTGAGGGGGGGCATTGCCAGTGTGAGCAGGCGATGCCAGTGTGAGCGGCGGGGGGGTGCTGCCAGTGTGAGCGGAGGGGCGCGCTGCCAGTGTGAGCCGGGGTGCGCTGCCAGTGTGAGCGGGGGGGGGGGGGGGGGGCGTTGCCAGTGTGAGCTGGGGGGGCGTTGCCTGTGTGAGCGGGGCGGGGGGCGTTGCCAGTGTGAGGGGGGGGGGGGCGCTGTCAGTGTGAGCCGGGGGGGGTGCTGCCAGTGTGAGCCGGGGGGGGGGGGGGGGGGTTCCAGTGTGAGCGGGGGGGCGCGCTGTCAGTGTGAGCCGGGGGGGGTGGGGCGGCGCGCTGCCAGTGTGAGCGGGGGGGCGCTGCCAGTGTGAGCCGGGGGGGGGGGGGGTTTCCAGTGTGAGCGGGGGGGCGCGTTGCCAGTGTGAGCCGGGGGGGCGTTTCCAGTGTGAGAGGGGGGGGCGTTGCCAGCGTGAGCGGGGGGGGCGCGCTGCCAGTGTGAGCGGGGGGCGCGCTGCCAGTGTGAGAGGGGGGGCGCTGCCAGTGTGAGCGGGGGGGGCGTTGCCAGTGTGAGCGGGGGGGCGCTGCCAGTGTGAGTGGGGGGGGGGGGGCGTTGCCAGTGTGAGCCGGGGGGGCGCTGCCAGTGTGAGCCGGGGGGGCGTTGCCAGTGTGAGCGGGGGGGCGTTGCCAGTGTGAGCGGGGGGGGCGTTGCCAGTGTGAGCGGGGGGGGCGTTGCCATTGCCAGTGCGAGCCGGGCGGTCACTTGGCATCAAAGAGTTTGGGACAGAAGCAGGACTGGGACCCTGTTCCCAGGTGGAGTTGGGATTGCCTGAGCCTGGTGTTAAATATTGTCACCTTCCCATGTCACACTGCGGCATTATTGTCATGTTCGGCCTCGGGGATCTGGGGAAATCAGTCATTAGTTCCCTTTTCATTGCGACAATGAAATAGGAATCATTCACGAGATCCGATGAACCTGAAGGATAAAAGTCCGGTTTACAATAAGTATCTCATCCAATCAGATCTACAAAGCTCTTCCTGAACAAAGTTTGCTTTGTTGTCATTTAGTTCAGTAACGAGTCACGTTGCAGTTTGGTGAATCAAATCTTCACAAATCTTTTATCTTCAGCTCTTTTATAATCATCCTCAGGGGGTCTAAGGCAGAACAATTTAACGTGTTTGAAGAAGGGTCCCGACCCGAAACGTCACCCATTCCTTCCCTCCAGATATGCTGCCCGTCTCACTGAGTTACTCCAGCATTTTGTGCCTATCTTCGGTTTAAACCAGCATCTGCAGTTCCTTCCTGCACAGTATTGTTTGGGGAGAGGTACAGGTCGTGAGAGGGTTCCCTGATGTTGGGGGGGGGGGGGGGGGGGGCTTGGTGTGAATGAGCTGAAGTGCCTGATTGATGAGGTTGTACCCTTGCTCCATTACAATGGCTCTGCAAGTTGCATCTGGTCCCTTTCCCTGACCACACCTGACCAAGCTGTCAGCTAGTGACTGGCTGCTGATTGATGAGGAGAGTGGGCCCAAGGGTTGTTTACAGTCGACAGAAGGCAGTTTGGGGCGCTGGTTCCCACCTCCATCTGCCTTAAGCCGCACGTGGTGAGCTGAGGGGTAGTGGTGAGCGATGATGCATCCGATGTGGCTGAAGAAGGGACAGCCACACGAGGAGGCCAGGGAGACTTTTAAATCCTTTTGTTTTATTTGCCTTTTATTGTCACTAATGTTTTCTGAAATAGTTTGGTTCATTTTAACATCAAAATGGAGTGACTTGCTCGCGTTCCTTGATTAAAGAGTTCCTTATTTACAGACGTCCATGAGTTGATTTTGTCCACAAATATCGAGTGGTACAGCACAGAAACAGGCCCTTCTGCCCTTCTCTGCCCTGTTGAGCAAAACGTCCATCCACCTAGTCCTACATCAGGGAGGGAGGGGGGTCCTACATCAGGGGGAGGGGGGTCCTACATCAGGGGGAGGGGGGTCCTACATCAGGGGGAGGGGGGGTCCTATATCGGAGGGAGAGGGGGGGGGTCCTACATCAGGGAGGGAGGGGCCCTACATCAGGGGGAGGGGGGTCCTACATCGGAGGGAGGGGTCCTACATCAGGGGGGGAGGGGGGGGGTCCTACATCAGGGAGGGAGGGGCCCTACATCAGGGGGAGGGGGGGTCCTACATCAGGGAGGGGGGGGTCCTACATCAGGGAGGAGGGGGGTCCTACATCAGGGAGGAGGGGTCCTACATCAGGGAGGAGGAGGGGTCCTTACATCGGGGGGGTCCTACATCAGGGACGAGGAGGGGTCCTTACATCGGGGGGGGTCCTACATCAGGGGGAGGGGGGTCCTACATCAGGGAGGAGGGGTCCTACATCAGGGACGAGGAGGGGTCCTTACATCGGGGGGGGTCCTACATCAGGGGGAAGGGGGTCCTACATCAGGGAAGAGGGGGGTCCTACATCAGGGAGGAGGGGTCCTACCTCAGGGAGGAGGAGGGGTCCTTACATCGGGGGGGGTCCTACATCAGGGACGAGGAGGGGTCCTTACATCGGGGGGGGTCCTACATCAGGGGGAGGGGGGCCCTACATCGGAGGGAGGGGTCCTACATCAGGGGGAGGGGTCCTACATCAGGAGGAGGGGTCCTTACATCAGGGGGGGGTCCTACATCAGGGGGAGGGGGGGCCCTACATCGGAGGGAGGGGTCCTACATCGGAGGGAGGGGTCCTACATCAGGGGGAGGGGTCCTACATCAGGGGGAGGGGTCCTACATCAGGAGGAGGGGTCCTTACATCAGGGGGGGGTCCTACATCAGGGGGAGGGGGGGCCCTACATCAGGGGGAGGGGGGGCCCTACATCAGGGGGAGGGGTCCTACATCAGGGGGAGGGGGGCCCTACATCAGGGGGAGGGGTCCTACATCAGGAGGAGGGGTCCTTACATCAGGGGGGGGTCCTACATCAGGGGGAGGGGGGGGGCCCACATCGGGGAGGGAGGGGTCCTACATCAGGGAGGGCCCTACATCAGGGAGGAGGAGGGGTCCTTACATCGGGGGAGGGGTCCTTACATCAGGGGGGGGTCCTACATCAGGGGGAGGGGGGGGCCCTACATCGGGGAGGGAGGGGTCCTACATCAGGGAGGGCCCTACATCAGGGAGGAGGAGGGGTCCTTACATCGGGGGAGGGGTCCTACATCAGGGAGGGGGGTCCTACATCAGGGTGCAGGACACCGGGGAGAGAGGTTCTAAATGGACACTCCTCATTTGGACCTCTGTCCTCTGACCCAGCTCTCAGATGGTCCTCTCTGGACCCTGCAGTTGGTTGATGCTGGAGCATGTGGGTGGGTGGGGAGGTTAGGGGCAGGTGTTGAGTGACTGCTCGGTTGGCCTCGCCTTTCCTGCTGAAAGGTGTTAAGTTGTCAGTGTGTGATGGTGAAGCGGGTGCCGGGGGCGGGTGTGGAAGGATAAGTGTGTAAATACCTGCTCTGTGCAAGGAGCACACAAACTGCTGAGCTTGTTCAGTCGACGTGAAGTTGTGGGGATCCAGGCTGCACTAAGCAGGGTCATACTGGGTCTAGAATTGTCCCCTTAGCTGGAGAGAGACCTGAAAAAGGAAATGTTGGATCTATTAGTGTAAGTGCCGTAATGAGTAAATTGCTGGAAGGATTATTGGATTATGTTTGCCTTCAAAGAGAAGGGACAATTAAAAATCACAGTGGGGCTGCTGAGAAAATGTCTCATCCACTTAATTACAGACATCTTCAGCCAGAAGTGACACGAGATGATCAAACTCTGTTTCTGCCCTAGATTCGCAGCATCGCCAGTCTTGAGCCAATTTGATTCACTCCATGTACAATGAAGAGGTTGGGCCAGAAACAGTGGGCATTGGGAGGCTGTAGTTGTGACAATCCACAGCTGTAGCACTGCTGATCAACGAGACTCCAGACATTTACTACACTTGTACAACTTACACTTCCTTATCTCTGTGTCTCCCACTCCCCTGACATCAGTCTGAAGAAGGGTCTCAACCAGACCCAATCACCCATTCCTTCTCTCCCCTTCATGACTAAATCATTTCTCACTCTCGTAGTATTGGCCCTAACCAAGCTCAAAGCTTTCTGAGTCTGAAGAAGGGTCTCGACCCGAAATGTCACCTATTCTTTCGCTCCATAGATGCTGCCTGACCCGCTGAGTTTCTCCAGCATTTTTGTCTACCTTAGATTTTTCCAGCATCTGCAGTTCCTTCTTAAACAAGCTCAACGTTGTCTTCCTTTTTATCATTTACTGTTTATGTGATAATCTTAGATCTATTGGAATTACAACGACCACACAAATATCCTTCCACAGTGCGACACAGAGTGCTTGAGTAACTCAGCGGGTCAGGCAGCATCTGTGGAGAACATGGATAGGTGACGTTTCACAGAGTGCTGGAGTAACTCAGCGGGTCAGGCAGCATCTGTGGAGAACATGGATAGGTGACGTTTCACAGAGTGCTGGAGTAACTCAGCGGGTCAGGCAGCATCTGTGGAGAACATGGATAGGTGACGTTTCACAGAGTGCTGGAGTAACTCAGCGGGTCAGGCAGCATCTGTGGGTCAGTAACTCTGTGGGCCAGGCGGCATCTCTGGCGTTCATGGCTAATGTCCCAGAGTATAATTTATCTGAATGTGTGTGGAGTGAAGGTAGTGGCCGTTTGTTGTAACATGTCCCGTGTGTTGCTGATCATGCCTTCCAGAGCCATGTGAATAGTCAACGTACATCGTGACACCAATGAAGGCAAGAAGAGATTGTTGCAAGATGTCGACCTGTGTGCTTTCTGTGACCCTGCTCCTCGTCTTCCTGGCACCTTTCTCACGGAGCAGCGATGATTTCATCAACTTTGGCATCAAGGACCGTGACTGGACGTTCAATCACCTGGCGGTCCACAGTGTGACGGGGAATGTTTACGTGGGAGCGGTCAATCGCGTTTACAAACTGTCCAGCAACCTCACCCTGCTGCTGTCTCACAAGACTGGCCCGGAGGAGGACAACAAGTTGTGCTACCCGCCGCTGATTGTGCAACCCTGTAGCGAGCCCCTCACCCTGACTAACAATGTCAACAAACTGCTGCTCATCGATTACTCGGACAACAGGCTGCTGGTGTGCGGGAGCCTCTTTCAGGGTGTCTGCAAACTCCTGCGATTGGATGACCTCTTCATCCTGGTTGAACCTTCCCATAAGAAGGAACATTACCTCTCCAGTGTTAATGAGACTGGCACCATGTACGGCGTCATTGTCTCGTCAGAGGGCTCAGACAGCAAGCTCTTCATTGGTACAGCTGTGGGTGGTAAACAGGACTACTTCCCCACCATCTCCAGTCGCAAGTTGCCCCAGGACCCAGAGTCATCGGCTATGTTTGATTACATCTTGCACAGTGACTTTGTGGCGTCGCTGATTAAGATCCCGTCAGATACCCTGGCACTAGTGTCGCACTTTGACATCTTCTACATCTACGGATTCAGCAATGGAAACTTTGTCTATTTCCTAACGGTGCAGCCAGAAACGGAAGGAGTTACAGGCTCGTCGAGTGACCAGTTCTACACGTCCAGGATAGTGCGGCTATGCAAGGAAGATGCCAAGTTCCATTCCTACGTCTCTCTTCCCGTGGGTTGTGTGAAGGATGGGGTTGAATACCGACTGTTGCAGGCCGCCTACTTGGCCAAACCCGGGATGGTCCTGGCCAAATCCCTCAACATCTCCACAGCTGACGACGTCCTCTTCACCATATTCTCCAAGGGCCAGAAGCAGTATCGCAACCCACCAGCTGAGTCTGCACTCTGCATGTTTGTGGTGAAGTTCATCAACAGGGAGATAAAGGAGAGGCTTCAATCGTGTTACCGTGGTGAGGGGAGCCTGGAACTGAACTGGTTACTGGGCAAAGATGTCTACTGTACGCATGCGGTAGGTGACATGGACCTTCCCCGACGGGCCACCACATTGGTCGCATTATTATTATATTTATCATAGAAACATAGAAATTAGGTGCAGGAGTAGGCCATTCGGCCCTTCGAGTCTGCACCGCCATTCAATATAATCATGGCTGATCATCCAACTCAGTATCCCGTACCTGCCTTCTCTCCATACCCTCTGATCCCTTTAGCCACAAGGGCCACATCTAATTCCCTCTTAAATATAGCCAATGAACTGGCCTCAACTACCCTCTGTGGCAGAGAGTTCCAGAGACCCACCACTCTGTGTGTAAAAAAAGTCCTTCTCATCTCGGTCCTAAAGGATTTCCCCCTTATCCTTAAGCTGTGACCCCTTGTCCTGGACCTCCCCAACATCGGGAACAATCTTCCTGCATCTAGCCTGTCCAACCCCTTAAGAATTTTGTAAGTTTCTATAAGATCGCCTCTCAATCTCCTAAATTCTAGAGAGTATAAACCGTGTCTATGCAGTCTTTGTTCATAAGACAGTCCTGACATCCCAGGAATCAGTCTGGTGAACCTTCTCTGCACTCCCTCTATGGCAATAATGTCCTTCCTCAGATTTGGAGACCAGAACTGTACGCAATACTCCAGGTGTGGTCTCACCAAGACCCTATACAACTGAAGTAGAACCTCCCTGCTCCTGTACTCAAATCCTTTTGCTATGAAAGTTAACGTACCATGACACCCAGGTCGCACTGCATCTCTCCTTTTCCTAATCGGCCTCCATTTAGATAATAGTCTGTTTTCCTATTTTTGCCACCAAAGTGGATAACCTCACATTTATCCACATTATACTGCATCGGCCAAACATTTGCCCACTCACCCAGCCTATCCAAGTCACCTTGCAGTCTCCTAGCATCCTCCTCACAGCTAACTCTGCCCCCCAGCTTAGTGTCATCTGCAAACTTGGAGATATTGCCTTCAATTCCCTCATCCAGATCATTAATGTATATTGTAAATAGCTGGGGTCCCAGCACTGAGCCTTGTGGTACATATTATATTATATATATTATACATATTATACATATGATATTCATAATATCATACATATTATATTATATTTTATATTATAGTCATGAGAGATACAGCATGGAAACAGGCCCATCGGCCCAACTTGCTCACACTGACCAACATGTCCCAGCTACATTAGTCCCACCTGCCTGCGCTTGGTCCATATCCCTCCAAACCTGTCCTATCCATGTACCTGTCTAACTGTTTCTTAAACTTTGGGATAGTCCCAGCCTCAACTACCTCCTCTGGCAGCTCGTTCCACACACCCACCATTCTTTGTGTGAAAAAGTTACCCCTCAGATTCCTATTACATTTTTTCCCCTTCACCTCTGTCCTCAGTTCCTTGCTTCCCCAACTCTGGGCAAGAGACTCTGTGCATCTCAAGTCAAGTCAAAGTCAAACAAACAAACTTTATTGTCATGATATATGCAGTTCCAAACGAAATTCCGTTGCATTTGGCTCCCTGTGCAACACGATAAATTTACGGAAGGATAGACATGGATAAAATGGATAAAAAGGATAAATAGACAATGGTCTATTCGGGTAGTATTCCTCTGATGATTTTGTACACCTATATAAGACCACCCCTCATCCTCCTGCGCTCCAAGGAATAGAGACCCAGCCTGCTCAACCTCTCCCTGTAGCTCACACCCTCTAGTCCTGGCAACATCCTCGTAAATCTTCTCTGTACCCTTTCCAGCTTGACAACATATTTCCTATAACACGGAGCCCAGAACCGAACACAATATATTCTAAATGCGGTCTCACCAACATCTTATACAACTTCAACATGACCTCCCAAATTTTACACTCAATAAGAAGATAGATACAAAAAGCTGGAGTAACTCAGCGGGACAGGCAGATGAAGACCCATGTGCCAAAAGCCTTGTTGACCACCTTATCTACCTGTGACTCGACCTTCAGGGAACCATACACCTGCACTCCTAGCTCACCTCTGCTCTACAACCCTCCCCAAAGGCCTGCCATTCACTATATTACATTCTAGCCCGTTGTTAGTGTGCATTTATTGTTGTGAAGCTGCAGCAAGTAAGAATGTGATAGTTCTGGTACCAGTCCCCGTGACGACTCTACACTCTGGGCTCCTTAGTAACGAGGCAGTCATCCCAGGAGCTAATAGCCATTGGTTGTCCTGCAGCTTGTTCGGGGTGTGGGTGGTCCAATGCGGGGTACGGGGGGGGGGGGGGAGAAGTTGGTTCCATGGGTAGAGGAGATGTCCAACAAGGACTGCTTGAGTTAAATTGGCCAATAGACTGTGCAGACTAGTCAAGTCAAGGTTATTTGTCACATACACATATGAGATGTGCAGTGAAATGAAACGTGGCCGTGCTCGCGGACTGTGCAAACAAACAAACTACAAACAGAGTAGAACTGAATCACAACTTCTTTTACAAATTAAATATTGCGGGCAGTATTGGGGTCCAGTAGACTTGGTCCCTGGTGAGATAGGAGTTTACAGTCCTAACTCCTTCTCAACCTCTCCATTCTCACAGCATGGCAACGGAGGCGTTTGCCTGACCGTAGCAGCTGGAACAGTCCGTTGCAGGGGTGGAAGGGGTCTCCCATTATCTTACTGGCTCTGGAGTTGCACCTCCTGGTGTATAGTTCCTGCAGACGGGCGAGGGAAGTTCCCACAGTGCGTTCGGCCGAACACACTACTATCTGCAGAGCCTTCTTGTCCTGGGCAGAGCAGTTCCCAAACCAGATTGTAATGTTTCCGGACAAGATGCTTCCCACAGCCGCTGAGTAGAAGTACTGGAGTGACGTACATAATTCCACCAGGCTGCTGCTGAGGACAGTATTTCTGGAGGGTCCACGACGAGGTGAGGGGGATTTGGGTTGGGGAGTAGGCTGTAGAGTTTCTTGCCATTGTGAATCTTCAAATGTCTGTTTCCAGGGCAGGGAAGGATGCTGATTTGTTGAGTGTTTCTCATAGCTTTTGGAAAGTTCGTGAAGTGAGGGATACTTGGCTCTGATGGGAAAGTGGAGCGAGCGAGCGATCGTGTTAGGGAATGGGGAGGAGGCTGTGGCTGCGTAGCCCGGCCTTGTGTCAATGCTTCAGGTTGTAAATGGGGCTACAATTCCCACATAGGGTTAGTGTGACCCTAATATGGGCGTGAGCCCAGATATTCTGCTGTTAGTTTGTCGATTCAGGGAAAAGCCAGCCTAGACTGTGGCCACCATTACTCAATGGTCATTGGTCAGTCTAGGAATCTCCTGACCCATTGAGGTGACATTGGCAATGAGAGTTTGATCAGAAGACGTCTTCATTGATTGGTTCATTAGTAGAGGGCATCAGAATGAAGAAGCATTAGCTCATTTGACATTTAATTGTTGATGAATGTTTTAATGTCAATAAAAAGAATGGCAGAGTTGAACAAGGAGGACATGGATAAGTACAAATCTAAATTAAGAAGCGTGGAATTATTTAGCACAGAAACAGATGCTGTGTATTGGAAAGAACTGCAGACGCTGGTTTAAATCGAGACAGACACAAAATGCTGGAGTAACTCAGCGGGACAGGCAGCATCTCTGGAGAGAAGGAATGGGTGACGTTTCGGGTCGTGACCCTTCTTCAGACTGCAGATTCTGCTGAGTGTGTTGGTGTTTTTCTGTAGAGTTTCACAGCAGGAAACGGGTCCTCCCTTTTTGCAGTGTTGGGGTCCGTACAGTACCTACATGTCCCAAGCCATCTTGCCCCCAATGTATCCCAGCTGTGCGGTTGGTGTATCTAGTTGGTGAGTTGTCACGAGCTAAGTTCTTGCTTTCTTCTCCCAGCCGGTTCCAATTGACGATGATTTTTGTGGGTTGGATATAAACCAGCCTCTGGGAGGCTCTGCATTGGTGGAAGGATTCACCGTCTTCACTGAGGACAGGGACCGCATGACGTCAGTGGCATCGTACGTCTACAACGATCACTCCGTGGCTTTCGTCGGGACGAAGAGCGGGAAACTTAAAAAGGTAAAAGAGAATCCCGTTATCAAAAGTGGCAGTGATGTGTGAACAAGTGTTGTGTCCGTGACGTTGAGCTGGTCAGGGGATGCAGCGATCCCCTGCTGGGATGACCGGTGATCGCACGACACTTTAATATTCACAGGCTTGTTGCAACCTCATTAAACCTTGCTCACCCAGGGACTGGAGCCGTGTTTTAATAATCTTATCCGGGCTTCAGGATCGAGTATCAATGATCAGGCTCAGTGGATTCACAGCATGATGAAGTACACACATTTCCTGAAGGGTCCGGTCCACAGGTGAGATGTAACCCCTTCATCTCTCTTCAAATGCTGCCTGGTCTGCTGAGTATTGGCTGCTGATCCTGCCTGTGCTCCAGTGCAGACGGCTCGTTCATCTCCAGTGCAGACGGCTCGTTCATCTCCAGTGCAGACGGCTCGTTCATCTCCAGTGCAGACGGCTCGTTCATCTCCAGTGCAGACGGCTCGTTCAAATCCAGTGCAGACGGCTTGTTCAAATCCAGTGCAGACGGCTCGTTCATCTCCAGTGCAGACGGCTCGTTCATCTCCAGTGCAGACGGCTCGTTCATCTCCAGTGCAGACGGCTCGTTCATCTCCAGTGCAGACGGCTCGTTCATATCCAGTGCAGACGGCTCGTTCATATCCAGTGCAGACGGCTCGTTCATATCCAGTGCAGACGGCTCGTTCATCTCCAGTGCACACGGCTCATTCATAGCTTGGTCTTTGTCCACCCATGTTTACACACTTGAAAAGCTCGGGGAGTTTCTGTTGTTGACTCGGAGGATTCACACCTTTCCTGCCGAGTCCTTTTATGATTTTTATTCACTTGCATTTTTCAGGCAACTGTTCATTGTGAAAAGTTGATAATGACAAGAGTTCTACAGGAACCATGAATGATCGCTAATGTTTAGTTTATTGTCACGTGTACCGAGGTACAATGAAAAGCTTTTTGCTGCGTGCTAACCTGTCAGCAGAAAGACTATATGTACATGATTACAATCGAGCTGTCCAAATGTCCCACGCTTGGACAGATACATGATAAAGGGAATAACGTTTAGTGCAAGGTAAAGTCCGATCAAAGATTGTCCGAGGGTCTTAATGATGTTTTGCCCAGGAGGGTGAAAGCTCATCAGCTCTGCTGGGGCAGGGCCGGTGTTAATATGTCTGAGCACAAACACACTGAAACATGATAATTGGTGCATGTGAGTAGCAAGGTGTGTGTGCGTGCGTGTGTACATGTGTGCGTGTACGTGCGTGTACGTGCATGTGAAGATGTGTGTGTGTGCGTGCATGTGTACATGTGTATGTGTGTACGTGCGTGTATGTGTACATGCAAGTGAAGGTGTGTGCATGCATGTGTACGTGTGTGTGTGTACGTGCGTGTATGTGTACATGCATGTGAAGATGTGTGTGTGTGCGTGCATGTGTACATGTATGTGTGTACGTGCGTGTATGTGTACATGCATGTGAACGTGTGTGCGAGCCTGCCTGCGTGCGTGCAACAATGTTATTTGAAAGTTTCACATAATCTGGTAATGATTTGAATTCCTGTGAACCGTCTCGCTGGAGGTAAACATGAATCTCTTGAAACTTCTAAGAAAGTAGAGACGTCTCTCTCAGTCTGAAGAAGGGTCACGACCCGAAACGTCACCCTTTCCTTCTGTCCAGAGATGCTGCCTGTCCCGCTGAGTTACTCCAGCACTGTGTGTCTGAGTTGTTTAATGTGCTGATCTTTCCCACTGTGGTGGCACGTTGTCCCATCAATCACATTTACAACTCTTCAATGCAATGTTGCATGGTATTATCATCTCGGCAACTGAAGGCCCACTTTTTCATTTCACAGGATGTGGACAGCAGTTATCGCCCGCTCCCTATTCGCCCTTCCACCCAGAGTCACTGCAGCTTCTGCTGCTGAAGGTGCTTGTCCACAGTGTTGTTGGGGAGCGAGAGCGAGGATTTAGACCCAATGGTGATGAGGGATTACATAGAAACAAAGAAACATAGACACTAGGTGCAGGAGGAGGCCATTCTGCCCTTCGAGCCAGCATCCCCATTCAATATGATCATGGCTGATCGTCCACAATCAGGTCCCCGTTCCTGCTTGCTGCCCATATTCCTTGATTCCGTTAGCCCTAAGAGTCGATATACTTACAACCTAGACTGGACAGGCTGGGATTCTTCCCCTGGCATGCAAGAGGCTGAGGGGTGATCCGATCATCCGGGGCATGGTTAACGGATGATCACAGCCCTTCCTCTCAGGTTAGAGGAGTCTAAATCTAGAGGGCACAGGTTTAAGATGAGAGAAGAGAGATTGAAAGGACAGATATTTCCAGAGGTCGTGGGTATATGTAACAAACTGCCAAAGGCGGTGGAGGAGGCAGATAGAAAATAGGTGCAGGAGGAGGCCATTTGGCCCTTCGAGATACATTTACCTTTAAAAGCCACTCTAACTGCTACATGGGTAGGACATAATTAGAGGGTCAAGTGGAAGCAAACTAGCATAGATAGGCATCTTGGACAGTGTGGACAGGTTGGGTCAAAGGTCCACATTCTGTGTCACTTGACTCTATGATGCCTAATTAAACAATTAATATGCGAGTGAACTATTTTATGTGTTGTCTATCAGATGTTGTTCAGTTTATTTGACTGAAGACTGGGCATCATCTACTTTCCATTCCAATCACCTTGATGCACCTTGGAGCAACGTGACTGTGGCAAATTATTACACATTTTGTGAAAAATCCATTCTGAAACTGGTTCAATTCCACAAAACCTTCCAGCACGTGGTTCAGTTTCTGTAAATTCAGCCACATTTTGACGTTAGGACCTCTTGCCATTTTGGAACACCTTGCTGGAGATGTTTGTGGTCAACTTGTCCCGGGGTTAACGTGTCTAATGGAACTGTGGTGGGTTGGAAAGGTTCTTGTGATCTAATTCCTCGTGAGAGGAATAGATCGGGTAGATGCACAGAGTCTCTTGCCCAGAGTTGGGGAATCGAGGACCAGAGGACATAGGCTTAAGGTGAAGAGGAAAAGATTTAATAGGAATCTGAGGGGTAACTTTTTCACACAGAGAGTGGTGGGCGTATGGAATGAGCTGCCACAGGAGGTAGTTGAGGCTGGGACTATCCCAATGTTTAAGAAATAGTTAGACAGGTACATGGATAGGACGGGTTTGGAGGGATATGGACCAAACGCAGGCAGGTGTGACTGATGTTGATGGGACATGTTGGACGGTGTGGGCAAGTTGGGCTGAAGGGCCTGTTTCCACACTGTATCGCTCTATGGCTCCAATTGTCACGGCATCAGTTGAATAATTCACCTTCTCTGAAATGTCTGTTTCAGCCTGAATGAGACGTTTATCGTCCCCACCACTTGTCAGCTATCATTTTCATGTCAGAAGCGCCACATCTTTCTTTGCCTATTTAGTTAATGTAAGCAGGAACGGTTTATTTCCATAAACTCCTTGTTTAATGCTCTCTCTAGTCCATGTACGCTCCATCGTTTCAAGTTGGGTCATTTTTACAAAATGCCAAAGCAATTTTCAAACAAAGATTTGCAAAATGTGCATTGTGGTTTGAGAATTAACATATAAACATTCGGTCTTGTAAAGTGACTGTAAAACAGTGAATGAGCCAACTGGGTCTACATGTCTCTGCTGGGTAATGTACGTGTGCAACATGTCTGTGCTGGTCTGTGCTGGTCTCTGCTGGGTAATGTACGTGTCCAACATGTCTGTGCTGGTCTCTGCTGGGTAATGTACGTGTCCAACATGTCTGTGCTCGTCTCTGCTGGGTAATGTACGTGTCTAACAGGTCTCTGCTGGTCTGTGCTGGTCTCTGCTGGGTAATGTACGTGTCCAACAGGTCTGTGCTGGTCTCTGCTGGGTAATGTACGTGTCCAACAGGTCTGTGCTGGGTAATGTATGTGTCCAACAGGTCTCTGCTGGTCTGTGCTGGTCTCTGCTGGGTAATGTACATGTCCAACAGGTCTCTGCTGGTCTGTGCTGGTCTCTGCTGGGTAATGTACATGTCCAACAGGTCTGTGCTGGTCTCTGCTGGGTAATGTACATGTCCAACAGGTCTCTGCTGGTATCTGCTGGGTAATGTACGTGTCCAACAGGTCTCTGCTGGTCTGTGCTGGTCTCTGCTGGGTAATGTACGTGTCCAACAGGTCTGTGCTGGTCTCTGCTGGGTAATGTACATGTCCAACAGGTCTCTGCTGGTCTCTGCTGGGTAATGTACGTGTCCAACAGGTCTGTGCTGGTCTCTGCTGGGTAATGTACGTGTCTAGCAGGTCTGTGCTGGTCTCTGCTGGGTAATGTACGTGTCCAACAGGTCTGTGCTGGTCTCTGCTGGGTAATGTACGTGTCCAACATGTCTGTGCTCGTCCCTGCTGGGTAATGTACGTGTCCAACGGGTCTGTGCTGGCCTTTGCTGGTCTCTGCTGGGTAATGTACGTGTCCAACAGGTCTCTGCTGGTCTCTGCTGGGTAATGTACGTATCCAACAGGTCTCTGCTGGTCTGTGCTCGTCTCTGCTGGTCTGTGCTCGTCTCTGCTGGGTAATGTACGTGTCTAACAGGTCTGTGCTGGTCTGTGCTCGTCTCTGCTGGGTAATGTACGTGTCCAACAGGTCTCTGCTGGTCTCTGCTGGGTAATGTATGTGTCCAACAGGTCTGTGCTGGTCTGTGCTGGTCTCTGCTGGTCTATGCTGGTCTCTGCTGTGTAATGTACGTGTCCAACAGGTCTGTGCTGGTCTCTGCTGCTCTCTGCTGGGTAATGTACGTGTCCAACATGTCTGTGCTGGTCTCTGCTGGGTAATGTACGTGTCCAACATGTCTGTGCTGGTCTCTGCTGGGTAATGTATGTGTCCAACAGGTCTCTGCTGGTCTGTGCTCGTCTCTGCTGGGTAATGTACGTGTCCAACAGGTCTCTGCTGGTCTCTGCTGGGTAATGTATGTGTCCAACAGGTCTCTGCTGGTCTGTGCTGGTCTCTGCTGCTCTCTGCTGGGTAATGTACGTGTCCAACATGTCTGTGCTGGTCTCTGCTGGGTAATGTACGTGTCCAACATGTCTCAGAATCTTCCCATAAAGTGCTGATAATCTCACGATTAACCCAAGAGTCACACATCACTAAACCAGGCCCTTCGACCCATGCCAATTGTATTTTGAGGGGTGACACAGCGGGTAGAGCTGCTGCCTCACAGCACCAGGAGACCCAGGTTCGATCCTGACTACGGGTGCTATCTGTAGGGAGTTTAAACGTTTTCCCTGTGACTGCGTGGGTTTCTCCGGGTGCTCCGGTTTCTTCCCACTTCCCAAAGACGTACAGGTTTGTAGGCTAACTGGCTTTGTCTCCAGTGTGTGTAGGATGGTGCTAGTGTTTGGGGCAATCACTGGTCGGCAAGAACTGGGTGGGCCGTAGGGCCTGTTTCCGTGCTGTATCTCTAATCTAAATAGTCCACATTACATGTGTAGAGTCTTTGAATCTGAGTGACTCTCTGGGTATGAGTTTAACAGCGCAGCAGTGGAAAGGTTATAAGGAATAGGAGTAGAATTAGGCCATTCGGCCCATCGAGTCTACTCTGTCATTCAATCATGGCTGATCGATCTCTTTCTCCTAACCCCATTCTCCTGCCTTCTCCCCATAACCCTTGACACCCGCACTGGTCATTCTTGGACCAGGTAGAGATGATGACCCACAGCTCGAGTCTTCTCTCTCTGGACCATGCTTTTTATAAATAGATCAAATTGTATTAAATCTTGGAATTGGCTTAAATTTTGGAAAGTTGACTAAAGGAACACATTTATTACTCCTCAGCGTTAGTGTTGACTTTGCCTGGGTTTATTATGCGGGTTAAAGCAACAACTGGGAGTTCACATGTTAGTGACCCTTTGAGAAGAGGTCCCAAAGGAAGCAGAGTGCATGCCCTTCAACAATCTGTCACTTCCTCGTTTGGTTCACACGCTCTTCATGCACAGTTTCCCGCCGGTCCATACTGGCCGAGCGCTGAGACATTCCTCTCCACCACTGTCTGTTTACTGGGCTGATGGTACCTCCCCGTCAACCAGTAACTGGGTGCTAACGTCACGTGGACCTGTGGAAAGGGGGTATGGCCCGTGTGAGCGTAAGTGTGCGTGTGAGCGCGAGTGTGTGTGCGAGCGCGAGTGTGTGTGCGAGCGCGAGTGTGTGTGTGAGCGCGAGTGTGTGTGCGAGCGCGAGTGTGTGTGTGCATCAGCACGTCTGTGTGTGTGTCTGCGCATCTGCGTGTGTGTGTGCGCGTCTGTGTGTGTGTCTGCGCATCTGCGTGTGTGTGTGAGTCTGCGTGTGTGTTGTTTCACCAGCAGATCAGGATAGCTGCTTGGTGTAGGAAGGAACTGCAGATGCTGGTTTACATCGAAGATAGATACAAAATGCTGGAGTAACTCAGCGGGACAGGCAGCGACTCTAGAGAGAAGGAATGGGTGACATTTCTGATCAAGACCCTTCTTCAGACTGGTATAAAGAAGGGTCTCGACATGAAACGTCGCCCATTCCTTCTCTCCAGAGATGCTGCCTGTCCCGCTGAGTTACTCCAGCATTTTGTGTCCATCTTTGGGATAGCTGCTGCCCGAGATGTAGGATCTGTGTGCACTGATACTGGAGTGGTTACAAACTGTACAACTGAGCCCTTTAGGAAGATTAGAGAGAACACACGTAGTTCTTGTATAATTTATGTTCCGTCTGCTGTCTTGTGTCTGTGTCCGTGATGTTGTTGTGAGCAAGGTTTCCTTTGACCCTGTACCTTTAGGGCAGCACGGTGGCGCAGCGGTAGAGTTGCTGCCTGACAGCGCTTGCAGCGCCAGAGACCCGGGTTCCATCCTGGCTACGGGTGCTGTCTGTATGGAGTGTGTACGTTCTCCCCGTGACCGTGTGGGTTTTCTCCGAGTTCTTCGGTTTCCTCCCACACTCCAAAGACGTGTAGGTTAATTGGCTTGGGTTTATATACATGGTACAAGTGTAAATTGTCCCTTGGTGGGTGTAGGATAGTGTTAGTGTGCGGGCATCACTGGTCAGTGCGGACTCGGTGGGCCGAAGGGCCTGTTTCCGTGCTGTATTTCTAAACTATACCTCTGCACCTGTGCAGGTGACTATTAGCTCGATGACTTGGGTAGAAGTGAGTTTCAGTGGCTGACTCGATTCCCTCCATTTCATAGCAGGTTGCATGCAGTGTACTAGTGGATAGTTCCACTGCAACATGCTTCCTTCCACCTGCACTAACCCTTCCTGATTGATCCAAGCATTGACCCTGAGCATCACGTTCAATATTTCAAGATTAGCTATGAAATTATTCAAGGTGCCGTTCAGAATCTGGCTGATGGGAATAGTTCAAACGGACCTCACCATTCCATGTTCATCCTCCAACGATCTGATTGGAAATATCCCCCCCCCCCCCCCCCCCCCCCCCATCTCACGATAATTAAACCGGATATCACCCTTCCTAATTAGCATGTTTAACTACTGCGGCAAGCTTCAGTAGCTTTAACCTTGGGCTTGAAGCAAGTCTTTGCGTGAGCTGATCTTGAAACGTCTGAAGACTGGGTTCAGCTGAAGCCAAGAACAAGGGGGGCGGTGGCAACATGAATCAGCTTGGTATGAACCAGGCACTCCAGACTTGGCAACTGTTCTGCCAGTTACTTGGCACTTTTCCCAGAGTAGCTGTGAAGATTTAATATTTATTTTCTGTTTGAGTTCTAAAGTGCGGGATGATTCTGCTGCAGGAGTTCACTGGCCGCGGCATTTTGGAACAGCAGTGTAACGGAGAAGGCAGTTCATATTCCGTTGTGAATGCACGCAACTACCAGGCCGGGAGACAGGCTACAAATTCCTTCATATTTCCCAACTTCCTGCAACAATTCCGGACTTTAGGATCAACGTTTGCCAATCTTCAAACCCCATTCAACTGACCTCACTCAGACTGGCCTAGAAACATAGAAAATAGGTGCAGAAGTAGGCCATTCGGCCCATCGAGCCAGCACCACCAACCAATATGATCTTGGCTCAGCACCACCAACCAATATGATCTTGGCTGATCGTTCAAAATCAGTTCCCCATTCTGTTTTTTCCCCAAATCCCTTGACCCCGTTAATTCTACTCTCTCTTGAAAACATCCAGTGAATTGGCCTCCACTGCCTTCTGTGGCAGAGAATTCCGCAGATTCACAACTCTCTGGGTGAAAAGGTTTTTCCTCATCTCAGTCCTAAACGGCCGACCCCTTATTCTTATTCTTCCCAGTAGAGGGGGGTTTGTGGACACACATGTCTACACCTGTCTGTGGTACAGGTCAAAGGGTTTCATTGTGGGCACAAGGAACTGCAGATGCTGGTTTGCAAACAGAATGTTCTTCCCCAGAGGGGAATGAGGTAGATGGGAGGTCAGGACCACTCTCTGGTTGTGGTGGGATGGTTCAGTTGCCTGGTAACAGCTTGAAGAAACTGTCCCTGAATCTGGAGGTGTGTGTTTGTTTTCACACTTCTGTACCTCTTGCATTTGGTGTCTCTTATCTTTTTGAAGCTTTCCCTGCTGTTGGACAAATGGTTTTTGGGGTGGAGGTGGAGGTGGAGTGGCGGTGTAGGGTGGAGTGGCGGTGTAGGGTGGAGTGGCGGTGTAGGGTGGAGTGGCGGTGTAGGGTGGAGTGGCGGTGTAGGGTGGAGTGGCGGTGTAGGGTGGAGTGGCGGTGTAGGGTGGAGTGGCGGTGTAGGGTGGAGTGGCGGTGTAGGGTGGAGTGGCGGTGTAGGGCGGAGTGGCGGTGTAGGGCGGAGTGGCGGTGTAGGGCGGAGTGGCGGTGTAGGGCGGAGTGGCGGTGTAGGGCGGAGTGGCGGTGTAGGGTGGAGTGGCGGTGTAGGGTGGAGTGGCGGTGTAGGGTGGAGTGGCGGTGTAGGGTGGAGTGGCGGTGTAGGGTGGAGTGGCGGTGTAGGGTGGAGTGGCGGTGTAGGGTGGAGTGGCGGTGTAGGGTGGAGTGGCGGTGTAGGGCGGAGTGGCGGTGTAGGGCGGAGTGGCGGTGTAGGGCGGAGTGGCGGTGTAGGGCGGAGTGGCGGTGTAGGGCGGAGTGGCGGTGTAGGGCGGAGTGGCGGTGTAGGGCGGAGTGGCGGTGTAGGGCGGAGTGGCGGTGTAGGGCGGAGTGGCGGTGTAGGGCGGAGTGGCGGTGTAGGGCGGAGTGGCGGTGTAGGGCGGAGTGGCGGTGTAGTGTAGGTGTGGCGTGTAGGTGTGGTGGAGTGACGGTGTAGGGTGGAGTGACGGTGTAGGGTGGAGTGGCGGTGTAGGGTGGAGTGGCGGTGTAGGGTGGAGTGGCGGTGTAGGGTGGAGTGGCGGTGTAGGGTGGAGTGGCGGTGTAGGGTGGAGTGGCGGTGTAGGGTGGAGTGGCGGTGTAGGGTGGAGTGGCGGTGTAGGGTGGAGTGGCGGTGTAGGGTGGAGTGGCGGTGTAGGGTGGAGTGGCGGTGTAGGGTGGAGTGGCGGTGTAGGGTGGAGTGGCGGTGTAGGGTGGAGTGGCGGTGTAGGGTGGAGTGGCGGTGTAGGGTGGAGTGGCGGTGTAGGGTGGAGTGGCGGTGTAGGGTGGAGTGGCGGTGTAGGGTGGAGTGGCGGTGTAGGGTGTAGGGTGGAGTGGCGGTGTAGTGTAGGTGTGGTGTGGAGGTGTGGTGTAGGTGTGGCGGAGTGGCGGTGTAGGGTGGAGTGGCGGTGTAGGGTGGAGTGGCGGTGTAGGGTGGAGTGGCGGTGTAGGGTGGAGTGGCGGTGTAGGGTGGAGTGGCGGTGTAGGGTGGAGTGGCGGTGTAGGGTGGAGTGGCGGTGTAGGGTGGAGTGGCGGTGTAGGGTGGAGTGGCGGTGTAGGGTGGAGTGGCGGTGTAGGGTGGAGTGGCGGTGTAGGGTGGAGTGGCGGTGTAGGGTGGAGTGGCGGTGTAGTGGAGGTGTGGTGTAGGTGTGGTGGAGTGGCGGTGTAGGGTGGAGTGGCGGTGTAGGGTGGAGTGGCGGTGTAGGGTGGAGTGGCGGTGTAGGGTGGAGTGGCGGTGTAGTGTAGGTGTGGTGTGGAGGTGTGGTGTAGGTGTGGCGGAGTGGCGGTGTAGGGCGGAGTGGCGGTGTAGGGCGGAGTGGCGGTGTAGGGCGGTGTAGGGCGGAGTGGCGGTGTAGGGCGGAGTGGCGGTGTAGGGCGGAGTGGCGGTGTAGGGCGGAGTGGCGGTGTAGGGCGGAGTGGCGGTGTAGGGCGGAGTGGCGGTGTAGGGCGGAGTGGCGGTGTAGGGCGGAGTGGCGGTGTAGGGCGGAGTGGCGGTGTAGGGCGGAGTGGCGGTGTAGGGCGGAGTGGCGGTGTAGGGCGGAGTGGCGGTGTAGTGTAGGTGTGGCGTGTAGGTGTGGTGGAGTGACGGTGTAGGGTGGAGTGACGGTGTAGGGTGGAGTGGCGGTGTAGGGTGGAGTGGCGGTGTAGGGTGGAGTGGCGGTGTAGGGTGGAGTGGCGGTGTAGGGTGGAGTGGCGGTGTAGGGTGGAGTGGCGGTGTAGGGTGGAGTGGCGGTGTAGGGTGGAGTGGCGGTGTAGGGTGGAGTGGCGGTGTAGGGTGGAGTGGCGGTGTAGGGTGGAGTGGCGGTGTAGGGTGGAGTGGCGGTGTAGGGTGGAGTGGCGGTGTAGGGTGGAGTGGCGGTGTAGGGTGGAGTGGCGGTGTAGGGTGGAGTGGCGGTGTAGGGTGGAGTGGCGGTGTAGGGTGGAGTGGCGGTGTAGGGTGGAGTGGCGGTGTAGGGTGGAGTGGCGGTGTAGGGTGGAGTGGCGGTGTAGGGTGTAGGGTGGAGTGGCGGTGTAGTGTAGGTGTGGTGTGGAGGTGTGGTGTAGGTGTGGCGGAGTGGCGGTGTAGGGTGGAGTGGCGGTGTAGGGTGGAGTGGCGGTGTAGGGTGGAGTGGCGGTGTAGGGTGGAGTGGCGGTGTAGGGTGGAGTGGCGGTGTAGGGTGGAGTGGCGGTGTAGGGTGGAGTGGCGGTGTAGGGTGGAGTGGCGGTGTAGGGTGGAGTGGCGGTGTAGGGTGGAGTGGCGGTGTAGGGTGGAGTGGCGGTGTAGGGTGGAGTGGCGGTGTAGGGTGGAGTGGCGGTGTAGTGGAGGTGTGGTGTAGGTGTGGTGGAGTGGCGGTGTAGGGTGGAGTGGCGGTGTAGGGTGGAGTGGCGGTGTAGGGTGGAGTGGCGGTGTAGGGTGGAGTGGCGGTGTAGTGTAGGTGTGGTGTGGAGGTGTGGTGTAGGTGTGGCGGAGTGGCGGTGTAGGGCGGAGTGGCGGTGTAGGGCGGAGTGGCGGTGTAGGGCGGAGTGGCGGTGTAGGGCGGAGTGGCGGTGTAGGGCGGAGTGGCGGTGTAGTGGGGAGTGGCGGTGTAGTGGGGAGTGGCGGTGTAGTGGGGAGTGGCGGTGTAGTGGGGAGTGGCGGTGTAGTGGGGAGTGGCGGTGTAGTGGGGAGTGGCGGTGTAGGGCGGAGTGGCGGTGTAGGGCGGAGTGGCGGTGTAGGGCGGAGTGGCGGTGTAGGGCGGAGTGGCGGTGTAGGGCGGAGTGGCGGTGTAGGGCGGAGTGGCGGTGTAGGGCGGAGTGGCGGTGTAGGGCGGAGTGGCGGTGTAGGGCGGAGTGGCGGTGTAGGGCGGAGTGGCGGTGTAGGGCGGAGTGGCGGTGTAGGGCGGAGTGGCGGTGTAGGGTGGAGTGGCGGTGTAGGGTGAAGGTGCATCAGCTTTTAGTGGTCATCTGGTCAGTGCCACATTACAACGACTAATTGACTGATCATTGCACGGGCAGGATTGGCAGCGGTGTGCAGCCTACACTCTGATCTTATTATTTACATCGTGTTCCTCAGATGCCTGCTGAGCCTTTTGCAACCAAACAACGGCAGCACATAGATTGCATTTGTTACTGAAACGGTGGGATTATGTTTCTGCCAAAGATGATGATGAGCCTGGTCTGATTCTTGTCTTTAACTGAGTTGTTTGTGTTCAGTTTGACGGTGGCTCTGAATTAGCAGAATGATGAGCAGAAACTCTCTGTTGTAACCAGATAGTTGTGCAGCTGAGGGTGATGTAGTAAGTGTACATGCGCGCAGTGTAATGCGCGCACACGCAGTGTAATGCACGCACATACATGGAGTAACGCACGCGCAGTGTAACGAGCGCACGCAGTGTAACGCACGCTCATACATGGAGGAACACACGCACAGTGTAACGCTCACGCGCAACGCTCGCACGCCGTGTAACACGCGCACACGCACGCCATGTAACACGCGCACACGCACGCCGTGTAACATGCGCACGCACAGACGCACACGCACACACACACACAGTGTAACGCACACACATAGTGTAATGCACACACACGCACGGAAAATCTCCCTGTCCGTCTGCTCCTGGGCCTGGCCAAGATGGCCATGCGTGGGTCCAGGCAGCAGGTAGTCAACAGCACCGGGGTTGACAGTCTTCCCCTTTACCGGGCCTACGTCCGTGCCCGCGTGCCCCTGGAGCGGGAACACGCACGCGCTGTCCACGGGGAAGATGGAGGCCTTCCGTGAACGCTGGTCGCCGCGGGAGGTCTTGTTGATAAAGTTGCCGTTATATTAATTTGACAACTGTTTGTAAATTGTCAACATAGACAGTCTTTAATCGTGTTAACAAAACGTGTAACGCACACGCAGTTTTTTAACTATAGAAGGATGTGATGGTGTGGGAGAGAGTGCAGGGAAGATTCACCAGGATGTTACAGGAGTCTTGGATGGGGGAAGAGTTTTTAGTGCAGATTGGATTTGCGAGACTTGGTGGGTTAGTGAGTGAGAGAGTCAATAGACAGTAAGTGTAGGAGTAGGCCATTCGGCCCTTCGAGCCAGCACCGCCATTCACTGTGATCATGGCTGATCATCCACAATCAGTTCCCCGTTCCTGCCTTCTCCCCATATCCCCTGACTCCACTATCTATAAGAGCCCTATCTATTAACTGGGATGAAGCCGGTTAGTTCCATGAGATGAACATCAGGCTGATGCTCGACCACTGAGTCACTCCATCACTTGGTGCTTTCTGCAAGATCCAACATCTTGTTCCTTGTGCCTGGATTTCACATGATGTTGGACATGAGCACTGGGTTGAATCTCACATCCAGAGCCATGGGATGGAGTTGTACAGTGCAGAAACAGGCCCTTCAGCCCAACCCGTCCATGCTGTCCCAGATATCCAACAGTAATGTTGCATCCACAATGATATCATTGATAAACCTCAACACTATTGGTGCAAGGAGTAATGGAAGAGGAAGCACATCACCAGAGTTCTGGGAAGCTCATTGAAACTTTATTCAATAGTGGGCGGCCCGGATAGAGTGGATGTGGAGAGGATGTTTCCACTGGTGGGAGAGTCTAGGACCAGAGGGCACAGCCGCAGAATTAAAGGACGTTATTTTAGGAAGGAGATGAGGAGGAAATTCTTTAGTCAGAGGGTGGTGAATCTGTGGAATTCTTTGCCACAGACGTCTGTGGAGGCCAAATCAGTGGATATTTCTAAGGCAGAGATAGATAGATTCTTGATTAGTGTGGGTGTCAGGGGTTATGGGGAGAAGACAGGAGAATGGGGTTAGGAGGGAGAGATAGATCAGCCATGATTGAATGGTGGAGTAGACTTGATGGGCCGAATGGTCTAATTCTGCTGCTATCACTTGTGATGTTGTGCACAATACTGAGTGTGGTAGCATGTTGAGACTGATCCCATGTGGACCCAGTCTACTGTGAAATTGCTGGGTTTGGAAGCTGTATCCCAGCCTTGCAAAGTATTCATTGCTTTGGGAATGTAATTATGGTATTTTAAATTCCATCTTCGTCTCGTGTGTATGTTCCAATTTTTATTTAACATGTATATCAATTTAAATGAATTAAAGTTCAATTAAAGGAAAATCAAATTAATTAAATGTTATTAATAAAATTAATGTTTTATTTCCGAGTTTGTTATCTGCTGTTCATGAGCTTGAGTGTAGTCAGTTACTGCCCAACAGGAAACGGAATGACCGCGGTGTGAGTGGTCCATGATTATGTTGGCTGCTTTCCCGAGGCAACTAGAGGTGTAGATGGTGGGGAGTGTGGTCTGTGTGGGACTGGGTCACATCTACAATGGTGGGGAGTGTGGACTGTGTGGGACTGGGCCACATCTACAATGGTGGGGAGTGTGAACTGTGTGTGGGACTGGGCCACATCTACAATGGTGGGGAGTGTGGTCTGTGTGGGACTGGGCCACATCTACAATGGTGGGGAGTGTGGTGTGTGTGGGACTGGGCTACATCTACAATGGTGGGGAGTGTGAACTGTGTGTGGGACTGGGCCACATCTACAATGGCGGGGAGTGTGGTCTGTGTGGGACTGGGTCACATCTACAATGGTGGGGAGTGTGGTCTGTGTGGGACTGGGCCACATCTACAATGGTGGGGAGTGTGGTGTGTGTGTGTGTGGGACTGGGCCACATCTACAATGGTGGGGAGTGTGTGTGTGTGTGTGTGGGACTGGGCCACATCTACAATGGTGGGGAGTGTGGTGTGTGTGGGACTGGGCCACATCTACAGTGGTGGGGAGTGTGGTCTGTGTGGGACTGGGCCACATCTACAATGGTGGGGAGTGTGGTGTGTGTGTGACTGGGCCACATCTACAATGGTGGGGAGTGTGGTCTGTGTGGGACTGGGCCACATCTACAATGGTGGGGAGTGTGGTGTGTGTGTGTGGGACTGGGCTACATCTACAATGGTGGGGAGTGTGGTCTGTGTGTGTGGGACTGGGCCACATCTACAGTGGTGGGGAGTGTGGTGTGTGTGTGACTGGGCCACATCTACAATGGTGGGGAGTGTGGTCTGTGTGTGGGACTGGGTCACATCTACAATGGTGGGGAGTGTGGTCTGTGTGTGTGGGACTGGGTCACATCTACAATGGTGGGGAGTGTGGTGTGTGTGGGACTGGGCCACATCTACAATGGTGGGGAGTGTGGTGTGTGTGGGACTGGGCCACATCTACAATGGTGGGGAGTGTGGTCTGTGTGTGGGACTGGGTCACATCTACAATGGTGGGGAGTGTGGTCTGTGTGTGTGGGACTGGGTCACATCTACAATGGTGGGGAGTGTGGTGTGTGTGGGACTGGGCCACATCTACAATGGTGGGGAGTGTGGTGTGTGTGGGACTGGGCCACATCTACAATGGTGGGGAGTGTGGTCTGTGTGTGTGGGACTGGGCCACATCTACAACTCTGTAATTTCTTGTGGTCCTAGTTTTGGGCAGAGTTGTTCCCAAACCAAGTTGTGATGCAGCAATGTTACAACATTTTGAGATTTTAAAAATCAAGTCTGCAATTTATCCCGTCAGATAAAGCATAAAAAGAAATTTAATTTGACACCTAATTCACTTTCATATCTTCAGTATTAAAAACGTTATGGCCATTTTCATACTCAGAAATTAGCATCTTGTTCCCCATTGCCTTTCCATTGACTTAACTCAAAAGCTGTGATCTAGGACAGTCAAAAGCCCATAACTTTCTTAAAAATTAAGAGAACTGAATGAAATTTTCAGTTATTATAGATTGAAGCATTCTGAAGCAAATATGAAACAATCTTACTTGGATGACCTGAAATTAAAGCATATAATTAGTTAGCTAACTAATTGTAGCTAATTACAAGATTCAATTACTCGATCTAAACATCTATCCATTTCTTAAGAAAAGGTTAACATTTTTTAAAAGCCTAAGTGTCCAAATAACATTCACACAAGAATTCACAATATAGTATGATTTTAAAATCTCATTGTCATGAATTTATAGGCCAAAATGGAAGGAATTTAATGTTTAATTCCCGTAAATTAATGGCCATTTAAATCATCTTGTGAGTGGGATTTTGTGGAACGCGATCAATTGGAACGTTGCGGTTGCGGTGAATTTAAATCCCATATCGGCAGGACAAATACTGCCGGTTCGTATGGGTCCTAAGTCACCTTTTCGCAACATGAAATTTTGATGAAAAACATCCTAAGAAGCATGTTTATATGTAAAATAAACGGTGTACCTTGCCTTGTCCCCTACGTGAGATCTGTCCCGTTGACGGCATTAGAAGATGATTTTTAATTTACTCCTGCTATTAACTTATCCAGCGCTAATTTTAATAAACTTAATAAAATGGCAGTCGAAACGATTTTTCTTCTGCAACTAAACAGTCTGTTCAAATTCGATGTGAATAGTCTGGAGAAAAAATGCATTTTAAACCCGCCCACCTCCCAAAGGTGCCAAAGTCACGCACACGGGCAGTGGCAGAACTGCAGCTCCGCTGAAGGTAAGTTTTGCAACATACCTATGTCATGTGTCTGGATATGGTATTTTCTTCGGGGCATCTGTAGACGTGGGTAAGAGTTGATGCAGAGATGCTGCTCTTCCTTGGTCTTGTGAGGAGGTAGAGGCGTCGGTGTGCTTTCTTGTCCAGTGTCAATGTCATTGGACCAGAACATACTGCTAGTTATATTTACACCGAGGAACGTGAAACTCTCAAACATTTTGGCACCGTTGATGTTGAAGTGTATCAGTGGATACTGGGCTGATGTGGCTGTGAAAATGAAAATGTTGGGACTATGGTGGAAAATGGCAGCGAGATTGTTGAAACTGAAAGGCTTTGCTTGATGGACAAGGATCTGCAGGCAATGTGACCTGTGCATGATATTTGTTTGAAGCCACCGTCGGTGCTGATGCAGAGCGGGCAGTAGAACGGTGGAAGAACAGTGTGGATTGTCACAGTAGGTGTGCAGAGAATGTTTCCACTGGTGCGAGAGTCTCGGACCAGAGGTCATCGCCTCAGCATTAAAGGACGTTCTTTTAGGGGAGAAATGTATTTTCTGATCACCTCAGTGTCGCCTGTGTAGCACCCAGTGGAGGAGAGGCAGACAAAGCAAGGCGGGTAATATGTGGACGATGTTTGATCAGCTGTTGATTGGAGCAAATGCCAGAGATAAAAGCAGAAGGTGCGAGACAGACGAGGTGAAGAGTTGCAAATTAATGCCTCTTCTAAATCAGATGGGCCAAAGGCGAGCAGTCTGGATGGTCAGCGAGTGGACGGAAGACTCTGATACATCGGCCTCAGATGGGATTGAACTTGAATGATTAGCAGCAAGTTACAGTCCGAGACTATAAACCCACACCTTGATGTATTCAACCTACAAGGCTTGACTCCGTATCAGATTAAATGCAGACAGAGACAACTGTTCGATGTCCGCACCGATAGCAGTAGAATTAGGCCATTCGGCCCATCGAGTCTACTCCGCCATTCAATCATGGCTGATCTATGTTTCCCTCCTAACCCCATTCTCCTGCCTTCTCCCCATCACCTCTGACACCCGTATTAATCAAGAAACTATCTATCTCTGCCGTATAATATCCACTGACTTGTGGCCTCCACAGCCGTCTGTGGCAAAGGATTCCACAGATTCACCATCTTCTGACAAAATAAATTTACTAAAGCAGGCCCTGCCTCTGTGGGACGGGATGGAGACGGGGAAAGAGGCAGTTTACAGAAGCAGAGAATTGAAATTAAAATCATCTCCTGTGATCGGCCCAGCCAGCCAGGGATGGGTTCAAAGGTGAGGGTGAGGCAGCATTTGTGGCACTGATGCGGTGAAGAGTCTGTCCGTTTGTCCGTCTGTCCACACCGGCAGCTTTGAACCTGTCCAGTTTATCCTCAATGAACAAATATATTCTGTCCATTTGATTAATAAATCTTTAATCGACTGAGAGTGAAATCCTGTGGCTTTGAGCACTTGGATTATGTGATATTCCCGTATAAGAAGGTTGCTGTATCCTAAAAACCGTGCGAGTTGAGCTGGCTGCTGCTCCTCACTAGACTGCTGGTGCAAATGAAGTGAGCATTCCTTTATAAGACATGACGCAGATGTGATCCTTTGATGATTGTACCTGAGACGAGATACCTGTGTAGCCGGCACCCTTGCAGACGCAGTAATCTGTCAATCCTTCAGTGTTTAAGGTTCAACCAAAGACAGTGAAGGTGACCACACTTTCCAAATTATAGAATTAGACGGACATCTTGTTGATTCTTTTCCCTTGATATTTTGGGAAAGATTTTAGACAAGTGAAGGAACGTTGCTAATTCTTTAAAGATAGACACAGAGTGCTGGAGTAACTCAGCGGGTCAGGCAGCATCTGTGGAGAACATGGATAGGTGACGTTTCACAGAGTGCTGGAGTAACTCAGCGGGTCAGGCAGCATCTGTGGAGAACATGGATAGGTGACGTTTCACAGAGTGCTGGAGTAACTCAGCGGGTCAGGCAGCATCTGTGGAGAACATGGATAGGTGACGTTTCACAGAGTGCTGGAGTAACTCAGCGGGTCAGGCAGCCACTGTGGAGAACATGGATAGGTATCGTTTCAGGTCGGGAATTAAATAATTGTTAATTCTTTACCTTGTGGAGAATAATGTGCGGCAAGGGTACTGAGCAGAGTGGGAGAGTTTTGCATCCGCCGGTTCTGCCTCCAGTTCTGCTGCTTTAACTATTGTTCTTGAAGCTGAAACTTGGCCACAATCTCCAGGAAGTGCAGCGGTTTCCTGCGCTTCTTGCAGCTCTTGCACAGGAATGCGTCCAAACACGCAACTGGAGCTGAAAACAAACTCTGTCCACAGGCCTGCAACCCTGTAAAACTTGGTGCAAGTTTTAAATGGCCAAATGTCCTCGTTCATCAATGATTGCTGTTCATTGCCTTGACCGGAGTGCCTTTGCCCACCGTACGCGTACCATAAGGCCATAAGGAATAGGAGTAGGATCAGGCAATTCAGCCCATCAAGTCTACTCCGCCATTCAATCATGGCTGCTCTATCTCTCCGTCCTAACCCCATTCTCCTGCATTCTCCCCATAATCTCTGACACATCTGTCTGTCCACGATACTGGTGCCACATCTGTCTGTCCACGATACCGGTGCCACATCTGTCTGTCCACGATACTGGTGCCACATCTGTCTGTCCACGATACCAGTGCCACATCTGTCTGTCCACGATACCGGTGCCACATGTGTCCACGATACTGGTGCCACATGTGTCCACGATACTGGTGCCACATGTGTCCACGATACTGGTGCCACATCTGTCCACGATACCGGTGCCACATCTGTCTGTCCACGATACTGGTGCCACATCTGTCTGTCCACGATACCAGTGCCACATCTGTCTGTCCACGATACCGGTGCCACATGTGTCCACGATACTGGTGCCACATGTGTCCACGATACTGGTGCCACATGTGTCCACGATACTGGTGCCACATCTGTCCACGATACCGGTGCCACATCTGTCTGTCCACGATACTGGTGCCACATCTGTCTGTCCACGATACTGGTGCCACATCTGTCCACGATGCCGGTGTAACTCAGCGGGTCAGGCAGCATCTGTGGAGAACATGGATAGGTGACATTTTGGGTTGAGACCCTTCTTTAGACTGGAGAAGGGTGCAGACCCATAATGTCCAGAGATGCTGCTTGACCCGCTGAGTTACTCCAGCATTCTGTGTCTTTTTGTCAATGAACCAGCACCTGCAGTTGTTTGCTTCTATCGCCTAGTCCTCTCGTTTGTCACGCTGTATTATATCATCTTGGAATTTTACTGCATTTCTAACCGTTTTAGAAATACTGGATTTTAATGAAGAAGAATTATTTGATAATGTTGGCCTTTGCGAATCCATCAAATCCTGCTTTATTAATGTGACATTATTCTGCATTTAATGAATGTTTTGCAGGTGTGAACATTTCCTGCCTCTCATTAATGGGCCTTCAGAGATACATGGGGCATTTCACTGGAGATTAAATTACTGCCTTGTTTCCTCTTCCAGAGTTGGCTTTTTATTTAAATGGAAAACAAATTCCTGTGAAATTCATTGCTGACATTGTCGCTTGCACATGGATCTTTAAGCCTTTACAATAGTCGCTTTAATTATGGACATCGAACCCTTGTCTCTGTCTGCATTTAATCTGATACGGAGTCAAGCCTTGTAGGTTGAATACATCAAGGTGCGCCTTTATAGTCTCGGACTGTAACTTGCTGCTAATCATTAAAGTTCAATCCCATCTGAGGCCGATGTATCCGAGTCATCCGTCCACTCTCTGACCAGCCAGACTGCTCGCCTTTGGCCCATCTGATTTAGAAGAGGCATCAATTTACAATCTTCACCTCGTCTGTCTCGCACCTTCTGCTTTTATCTCTGACATTTGATCCAATCAACAGCCGATCAAACACCCTCCCCTTGCTGTGTCCACCTATTACCCGCCTTGCTTTGTCCAGCCTCTCCTCTCCTCTCTTCCAGCTTCTGATGGGGGATCAGTCTGAAGAAGGGACCCGACCTGAAACGTCACCTATTCCCCTTCGCCACAGATGCTGCCTGACCCGCTGAGTTACTCCAGCGCTCTGTGAAACGTCACCTATCCATGTTCTCCACAGATGCTGCCTGACCCGCTGATTTACTCCAGCACTCTGTGAAATGTCACCTATCCATGTTCTCCACAGAGGCTGCCTGACCCGCTGAGTTACTCCAGCACTGACCTGCTGGAAAACGTCGGGCATGAGATCGGCCATGCAGGACAGTAGACACTGTGCGGGATGAATACTTCAAGATATTCAAGGGGAGGGAAAGCAGGCATTATTTTTGATTAATGGCCAACACTATTGCCTTGCAAAACATCGTGAATATTTAATAACCATTACAAGACATCCCGGGGTTTTAAACCTGAACGATTAATTGTTACGGGCAGAGAGAGACGGGGGGGGGGGGGGGGGGGGGGGGGAGGGATGAGGGGGATTCAGGTGTCTGGAGCCCCCACTGTGCAGCAGTAAGGAGGAGCGGGGGTAATGATGTCCTGGGGGGATTGGGGTGCAGGACATGGGGGTAGCCAATGTGATCCATCATCATTACTGCAGATGAGGTGGGGGGAGGGGGGGGGGCTGTGGGGGTGAGTGCAGGGACTGAGCCCTCTAGCTCCGAGCTCTGCAGCTGCCTGCTTTAATGAAGCACACATTAAACCATACGCAGAGGCAAAGCTGCACAACAGCGCTGGCAATTTCACATCTGACGTACATAATTTCTTGGGAAATGGCTGTAATTGCTGCTGATGGCTTCAGGTCCTTTAATGGTCCTTTCTTGCAGCAGGTGAATGCGTGTTCCCCACAGACACAGATTACTGCTCTCCTTGCTGTACAGATGTTTTGCAACCAGTGATTAGCCGTTCCTTTCAACCCATCTCTCAGAGAAACAATTTTTATGAAAGGCAAAACTAGATTTATTCGAGTATTTACAATACAAACTTATTCTAAATAATCCCACCACCCTCGAACAAATATTACAAATATTCTTAAACAGCTATTTCCCAATCCTTGCCCAGGATTCCCTCCACCCCCTGCGGTGCCCGTGGACAGGGCGTAGCCCCTCTCTAACACCACCCGGGCACGGACACAGACGTAACCCCAGTACAGGGGCGGCTGGCCGGCTCGGGTAGAGCCCTCTTGCACCTAGCGCTGTGACTCGCGGGTAGAAACATAGAAAATAGCAGCAGGAGTAGGCCATTCAAGCCAGCACCGCCATTCAATATGATCATGGCTGATCATCCACAATCAGTTCCACGTTCCTGCCTTCTCCCCATATCCCTTGATTCCATTAACCCGAAGAGCTAAATCTAACTCTCTCATGGAAACATCCAGTAGTTTGGCCAGGCCCAGGAGCAACCCAACCCTCTTGCCTACGCACACGGTGTCCCAAGTTGGGGATGGGGTGTAGCATTACTCTGATGCAGTGTGGTCTGTGGGACGTTCGCTGGCCACAATACGGCATTGGACTCAAAGTATTTCACCGCGAGCCATCTCTCATTTATCAGCTGAGCGGAGGTGCCGCCCCTGGTGGTTAAAGACTTGAAACCCTGTGGACTTTCCCGCCCATCTATCGTCTCCCACCGCCCTGATTACTGTGAAATGTACACGCTCGGTACAGGATCCAAAGACAGTCCCTCGCAGGGACAGTTGTACTGTCAACATCCAGGCTGTTGACTTTAGAGCTACAGCGCAGAAACAGGCCCTTCAGCCCACCGAGTCTCACCGACCAACGGTCACCCGCACACACACTGGTTTAGTTTACAGATACAGAGCGGACACAGGCCCTTCGGCCCACCGAGTCTCACTGACCAACGATCACCCGTACACACACTGGTTTAGTTTACAGATACAGAGCGGACACAGGCCCTTCGGCCCACCGAGTCTCACTGACCAACGATCACCCGTACACACACTAGTTTAGTTTACAGATACAGCGCAGAAACAGGCCCTTCGGCCTGAAGAACAGTGACAGAATCGGTCAAAGTCAACATGGATTTATGAAGGGGAAATCATGCTTGACTAATCTTCTGGAATGTTTTAAGGATGTAATGTAGAATGGATAAGGGAGAGCCAGTGGATGTGGTGTATCTGGACGTTCAAAAAGCCTTTGACAAGGTCCTACACAAGAGATCAGTGGGCAAAATTATAGCACATGGTATTGGGGGTAGGGTATTGACATGGATAGAGAACTGGTTGGCAGACAGGAAGCAAAGAGTAGGAATTAACGGGTCCTTTTCTGAATGGCAGGCAGTGACTAGTGGGGTGCCGCAAGGCTCAGTGCTGGGACCCCAGTTATTTACAATATATATTAATGATTTAGACGAGGGAATTAAATGTCCAAGTTTGCGGATGACACTGGGTGGCAGTGTGAGCTGCGAGGAGGATGCTGTGAGGCTGCAAGGTGACTTGGATAGGTTGGGTGAGTGGGCAGATGCAGTACAAAGTGGATAAATGTGAGGTTATCCACATTAGTGGCAAGAACAAGAAGGCAGATTATTATCTGATTGGTGTCAGATTAGGAAAAGGGGAGGTGCAATGAGACTTGGGGGTCCTTGTACATCAGTCACTGAAAGTAAGCATGCAGGTGCAGCAGGCAGTGAAGAAAGAATGGCATGTTGGCCTTCATTGCACGAGGGTTTGAGTTTAGGAGCAAGGAGGTCCTACTGTAGTTGTACAGGGCCCTGGTGAGACCACACCTGGAATATTGTGTGCAATTTTGGTCTCATAATTTGAGGAAGGACATTCTTCCTATTGAGGGAGTGCAGCGTAGGTTCACCAGGTTAATTCCCGGGATGGCGGGACTGACATATGATGGAAGAATGGATTGACTGGGCTAGTATTCACTGGAATTTGGAAGGATGAGATGGGATCTTATAGAAACATATATCAATTCTTATATCAAAGGATTGGACAGGCTAGATGCAGGAAATATGTTCCCGATGTTGGGGGAGTCCAGAACCAGGGGTCATACTTTCAGAATAAGAGGTAGTCCGTTTAGAACTGAGATAAGGAAAAACATTTTCACCCAGAGAGTTGTGAATCTGTGGAATTCTCTGGATAGGTGAAGTTTTGGGCCGGGTCTGAAGAAATATCTTGACCCGAAACATCACCGATCCATGTTCTCCACAGATGCTGCCTGACCCGCTGAGTTACTCCAGCACTCTGTGAAACGTCACCTATCCATGTTCTCCACAGATGCTGCCTGACCCGCTGAGTTACTCCAGCACTCTGTGAAACGTCACCTATCCATGTTCTCCACAGATGCTGCCTGACCCGCTGAGTTACTCCAGCACTCTGTGAAACGTCACCTATCCATGTTCTCCACAGATGCTGCCTGACCCACTGAGTTACTCCAGCATTCTGTGAAACGTCACCTATCCATGTTCTCCACAGATGCTGCCTGACCCACTGAGTTACTCCAGCACTCTGTGTCTATATTTTAGACTAGCATTCCATCAGCAGCATTGAAGCAATAAAGAGTACAAGGAGAGCCCGGTGCTCCGGCTTCCTCCCGTCTCTGCGGACAGCGCTACGGGTCGCTGGATCTGGGGGTATGAATATCTTTTCTTGCTGCGTCGCCTGAAATTAAACGTCACCTTTGCCCTCTGACATCTGACATCCCACAAACACAAAGCATGGCTGTGAACTGTGCATGAATGGCTCGGTGGGAGCAGCCTAGAACCACAAAGACATTTATCACCCACACACCCGGGACCTCTTTAAAGTATCGCCCCCCTCTCGGGAACAATTTCCACCAAAACTACCCTGCTCTTAAAACAGCAACAACAACAAAGAAATAAAAGTTTGGCATTTCTCCTCTTGCTGAACCTGTCTTCAATCAAAGCCATTAAATCAGATGTTCCCCACGAGATAATGAGGCCCAGTTCTGTTGAAAGCATCAATAATGTAGCTGCTGTTAACACAAACATTGGCCCGGCAGTAACTGAGCTGGGCAGCCTACACAACAAAGTACAGGTATCTCGCATTTGCAATAAAAAGTTTATAACTATGTTTGGCAACTAAATACAACAGTATATTTGTTAAATTGCAACATCTTTTTTGCTCTAATTAGCACTCTGCATAAAATTCTCAATCGGGCATGGCACCATTTTTAAAAAGACAGAAAGTGCTGGAGTAACTCAGCGGGTCAGACAGCATCTGTGGAGAACATGGATAGGTGACGTTTCACAGAGTGCTGGAGTAACTCAGCGGGTCAGACAGCATCTGTGGAGAACATGGATAGGTGACGTTTCACAGAGTGCTGGAGTAACTCAGCGGGTCAGGCAGCATCTGTGGAGAACATGGATAGGTGACGTTTCACAGATTGCTGGAGTAACTCAGCGGGTCAGGCAGCATCTGTGGAGAACATGGATAGGTGACGTTTCACAGAGTGCTGGAGTAACTCAGCGGGTCAGGCAGCATCTGTGGAGAACATGGATAGATGACGTTTCACAGAGTGCTGGAGTAACTCAGCGGGTCAGGCAGAATCTGTGGAGAACATGGTTTCAGGTCTAGACCCTTCTTCAGATTTTGAGGAGTATCCTTTCCAATCTGAAGGAAAGACCCGACCAAAATGTTACCCATCCATGTTGTCCATAGATGCTGCCTGACCCTCATTCACACCAGTTCCACGTTATCCCACTTTCTCACCCACTTCCTACACACCAGGGCCAATTGACTGGGGCCAATGTCTGTTGCAAGGAGCGGTTACCAGGAAGGGCCAGTGCCGTGACGTTGATGTCAACTTTTGGGAGAAGTTCGGGGATCGGTAGAGATTGGATTCCTTGTTGGAGATTGTCTCTCTTACTCAGGAATCGGAGCTGTGGAAGCTGCACTTGGTGTAGTTACTTCCCCACTGCGAACCCTTCATCGAGATGTGATGAGTTACTGATTCCCTCACGTTAGAGGAGTGCAAAAAGCTGGAGTAACTCAGCGGGACAGGCAGCATCTCTGGTGAGAAGGGATGTGTGACATTTCAGGTCAAGACCCTTTTTCAGACCCGAAACGTCACCCATTCCTTCTCTCCAGAGATGCTGCCTGTCCCGCTGAGTTACTCCAGCATTTTATGTCAGTCTTCAGTTTAAACCGGCATCTGCAGTTCCTTCCTACACATCAGAGGAAGAGTTTGGTTCACTGAGCATGCAGGCTGTGGTGTGTCGGATTGCATCAAAGTCCTTCCTTTGAAACGGTTTGTCCACTGGGCCAAATGTGCCATTTTTAAACCCGCTCCGTGGTCGAATGCCGAGGATTTTTTCAGCGGCCGTCCTTTGTGCAACTTGGGATGTTTCCATTCTCTGACGTTTCATTGCATGCTGGGCTCACAGCCCCAGGGGATTCTGTCTGGCACAATTCCTTTCAGAAACTGCAGATGGCTTGGTGCGTGAAAGAAAGATGCTGTCAGTGAAATGAAGTGTGGGGTCCAGGGAGGTATTTGAGCTTGAGTGGACAAGATTCATCGGTACCTCATGTAGCTATCTCTGACTGTAAGCCCCCCAAGGGTCTGTCTTAATTCGCCAGAACTCATTCCCACTCGATTGGAGATGATCCCTAGATTTCTCTGCTCATAAAGTTTACAATCCAGACCAACGCAAGGCTTCTTGTACAGGCAGTTATGGGGCTGTGATCTCACTTTAGGGTGCTGTTCATCTGATGTCACGGTGATGAACAGCTGGCCATTCTGATCACGTTACGGTGAAGGACACCTTATGGGAAGAGAGGAAACAAAATGCTGTTTCCACAGCTGAGAATCGTGAGCAGGAGAGACCATCTTCACCAAGAAATCCAGTTTCTGCAGCCTTTACATGTCAGTGACAGGAGAAATGTCTCTGCCCTACCCAGCCGACACCAACTCCTGGAACCCGCCTCCTTCCCTCACCGCCTTCCCTCGTTTTCACTTTCCGTTGAGGATTCGTGAAGTTTGAAGATGGAATCAGGGCCATATGTGTATAAAGACAGACACCAAATGCTGGAGTAACTCAGCGGGACAGGCAGTATATCTGAGGGGGGGGGGGAGCCTGTTCCTCACAGTTTCGGGGTGGAGGTGCAGTCTGTTCTGTGGCCACCCAGTCCATGGGAGGGGTTGGGGTGAGTGGGGCTGGGTGAGTGAGAGTGTGTGTGATGATCACAGAGTTTGCATCTCCCATTGTTCCAGGGGATGTTCATTGAGGGAACTGTTCAGACGGAGCGATTTATACCCTGCCGCCATTAGTGCTCCTCCACCATTATAAAGTAATGAAATTAAATTGTCCGTGCCTGCCGTATTGATCCAGTCTGCAGTAAATGACCAGCTCTGGGCCTTAGCCCACGGACTCCGGTAAACCGTCTAACTAGATGGTAACTAGTGATGGTAACTAGCGATGGAGATGTGGTAACTAGTTATAGAAACATAGAAAAATAGGTGCAGGAGTAGGCCATTCGGCCCTTCGAGCCTGTACCGCCATTCAAAATGATCATGGCTGATCATCCAACTCAGTATCCTGTACCTACCTTCTCTCCATACCCCCTGATCCCTTTAGCCACAAGGGCCACATCCGACTCCCTCTTAAATATAGCCAATGAACTGGCCTCAACGACCTTCTGTGGCAGAGAGTTCCACAGACTCACTACTCTCTGTGTAAAGAATGTTTTCCTCATCTCGGTCCTAAAGGAATTCCCCCTTATCCTTGACTGTGACCCCTTGTTCTGGACTCCCCCAACATCAGGAACAATCTTCCTGCATCTAGCTTGTCCAACCCCTTAAGAATTTTGTAAGTCTCTATAAAATCCCCCCTCAATCTTCTAAATTCCAGTGAGTACAAGCCGAGTCTATCCAGCCTTTCTTCATATGGAAGTCCTGCCATTCCAGGATGATAGACACAAAGTGCTGGAGTAACTCAGCGGGACAGGCAGCATCTGTGGAGAGAAGGAATGGGTGACGCTTTGGGTCGAGACCCTGCTCCAGATAAATGAGCCTGTGATGACGCGGGTCGGCAGACAGTGCTTGGATGATCAGCGCAGGCAGCTGGAGGTGAAGAGATGCTGGAATTACAATCCACCAGTGTCGATCGATCTCACTGCCACTCCTGATTTATTGCTGTGCTTTCTGACTGCTCCCATTAACAATGAGTCCATTAAGATGGCAACATTTTCATTATCAGAATTAATAAACCAATCGTGAACGCTATCTTGCCAATTAGGTTAGTACTGTGCAGTAGGTGGATGAGTTGATGTTGGTGGTTTATCAGTGACTGGGCCAGGCTCCAGCTGAACCTGTCTCTGCCAGGCTGCCATCAGTGTTGGTCAGTCCACCAGAATCTGGATGTGTTGCCTCCGCATCACTCCCTCCAGCACAGGGTAAACGGCTCCAAACACAACCCAGAGAAAAACATAGACAATAGGTGCCAGAGTAGGCCATTCGGCCCTGCGAGCCAGCACCGTCATTCAATATGATCACGGCTGATCATCCAGAATCAATACCCCGTTCCTGCTTTCCCCATATCCCTTGATTCCGTTAGACCTAAAGGCTAAATCTAACTCTCTCTTGAAAACATCCAGTGAATTGGCCTCCACTGCCTCCTGTGGCAGAGAATTCCACATCTCAGTCCTAAATGGTCTACCCCTTATTCTTAAACTGTGACCCCTGGTTCTGGACTCCCCCAACATCGGGAACATTTTTCCTGCATCTAGCCTGTCCAATCCATTAAGAATGTTATATGTTTCCATAAGATTTCAGTGAATTCTGCAGCTCTCGCTGCTGGTGCCGGCTTCTACAGATGTTTTGTTTTTAGTTTAGAGATACAGCGCGGAAACAGGCCCTTCGGCCCATCGAGTCCGCACCGACCAGCGATCTCTGCACACTAACGCTACCCAACACACACTAGGGACAATTTACACATACAACAAGCTAATTAACCTACGGTACGTCTTTGGAGTGTGGGAGGTAACCGAAGATCTCGGTGAAAACGCACGCAGGTCACGGGGCGAACGTGCAAACTCCTTACAGACAGCACCCATGGTCGGGATCGAACCTGGGCCTCCAGCGCTGTGAGGCAGCAACTCTACCACTGCGCCACCGTGAGCACCAGCCATCTAAATAGTCTCTCTGAGTGGCAGAGGGAGAGGTCTCGAGGGTGGTCCACAATGTAGATATCAAAGACTATAGGTGGTCTCTGCTGCTGTGATGTGGAGTGTACATTCTCCCCGCACAGACCCAGTGTATACCAACGACAGTCATTTCCCCACGGCAAGGCCCTGGCTTTATGGGGCCCTGTAATATACTCGGCATTCCTCTTCCAATTCTGGTATTAAAACTTAAAAGCAAATATCTAATTTTTGCTAGATACTTACACAGGAAGTCTATAAAAGGACAATAAGAACCTTAGCATTAGAACCGTGAGTATCTTGCAGCAGAATGCTATTTTGCTGCAGGGTTTACAGATGGTTCTTGGCACGGTTTTCAGGCTCCTGCACCTTCTTCCTGATGGTAGCAGCGAGGTGGGAGCGTGGCCAGGGTGGTGTGGGTCTCGACTACTGTAGATCCCTGTAGATGGGGGGTCAGCACATGATGGACCTTCCATGGTGGGGGGGGTCACTACATGATGGACCTTCCATGGTGGGGGGGTCAGTACATGATGGACCTTCCATGGTGGGGGGGGGTCACTACAATGATGGACCTTCCATGGTGGGGGGATCAGTACTGTGATGGACCTTCCATGGTGGGGGGGTCACTACATGATGAGGGGGTTCACACATGAACAGAATGAGGGGGTTCCCACATAAACAGAATGAGGGGGTTCACACATGAACAGAATGAGGGGGTTCACACATGATCAGAATGAGGGGTTCACACATAAACAGAGTGAGGGGTTCACACATGAACAGTGAATGAGGGGTTCACACATAAACAGAGTGAGGGGTTCACACATAAACAGAATGAGGGTGTTGACACATAAACAGAATGAGGGTGTTGACACATGAACAGTGAATGAGGGGTTCACAGAAGGACAGGGAACTAGAGGGGGCTGTGCATGAATGAATGAATTCATGAACGGAGTGGATGGGGCTGGTGACGATGGGTCGGGAGTGGGAGGATGTGCTTGTCCCAGGGCAGGCTGGTGGAATCAGTAACGTGAGACATTTCATCGAGTTGGTCTTTGGAGAGGCGACACAGGAAATTAATGATTTCCAAATGAAAGGGAAAGGCTTGTCAAGTTGTCAGTAATTGCAGCAAATCAGAGAACTGGGAGCATTTTAGAATTCAGCAAAAAAAAGTCCAAGGGACTGATAAAGAAAAAGCGACAATGCGGATAAAGGGGCAGGAAACATAAAGTCAGGCGTTCCGAGCCTCCCGAGCGACAGACAACCGTGTCGTTCCCGGTCTACGTCCCACAGCCCGTCGCTTGTGAATCAGAGACATCAGCTTCCTGAATCATCTTTACATGTTCATATTCTCCTCACAGCTACAGAGTGGCTTCACGACTCTGGCCATCGCTGTCTGTCTGTCACCGTGGCCTCGCGCCCTGCTGTACCCTGGCTCTGGGCTCCATGTACCATCATTGACAGACCTTCCCTCCTCCCTCTTGTGTCCATTAGTGTGTGCTAATTATCCCCAAACCACCCCCCCTTAACACGCCCCCCCACCCACACACTCTCCGCCCCCCCCACACACCCCCCCCACACAC
>CAUPSL010000409.1:0-12500 GCA_963514005.1 Raja brachyura
GGGCCGGGGCCCGGGGTTGCGGCCTGGAGCTGGTGTTGGAGCTGGTGGAGCGGGGCCTGGGCCTGTAGTTGGGCCTGTAGCCGGGCCTGGGCCCGGGGTGCGGGCTGTGCGGGCTGTGCGGGCCCCTCCCCGCCGCTCCCGCTCCCGCTGCTGCTGCCGCTGCTGTCGGTGTCACTGCTGCCGTAAGCCACCAGCGACATGGCGGCGGCCGCTCCCTCCCTCCCTCCCTCCCTCACGGCGAGCCCGCCATCACCGGCCCCCCCTCCTCACTGCTCCCCCCCCCCACACACACGGGCTCTCGCGGCACCGCCCGCCCGCACGGGGCATGCTGGGAGTTGTAGTGTAGAGGCATGCTGGGAGTTGTAGTACAAGGGCATGCTGGGAGTTGTAGTGTCGCGGCATGCTGGGAGTTGTAGTGTAGGGGCATGCTGGGAGTTGTAGTGTAGGGGCATGCTGGGAGTTGTAGTGTAGGGGCATGCTGGGAGTTGTAGTGTAGGGGCATGCTGGGAGTTGTAGTACAAGGGCATGCTGGGAGTTGTAGTGTCGCGGCATGCTGGGAGTTGTAGTGTAGGGGCATGCTGGGAGTTGTAGTGTAGGGGCATGCTGGGAGTTGTAGTGTAGGGGCATGCTGGGAGTTGTAGTGTAGGGGCATGCTGGGAGTTGTAGTGTAGAGGCATGCTGGGAGTTGTAGTGTAGGGGCATGCTGGGAGTTGTAGTGTAGGGGCATGCTGGGAGTTGTAGTGTAGGGGCATGCTGGGAGTTGTAGTGTAGGGGCATGCTGGGAGTTGTAGTGTGGAGCATGCTGGGAGTTGTAGTGTAAGGGCATGCTGGGAGTTGTAGTGTAGGGGCATGCTGGGAGTTGTAGTGTCGGGGCATGCTGGGAGTTGTAGTGTAGGGGCATGCTGGGAGTTGTAGTGTGGAGCATGCTGGGAGTTGTAGTGTAGAGGCATGCTGGGAGTTGTAGTACAGGGCATGCTGGGAGTTGTAGTAAGGGCATGCTGGGAGTTGTAGTGTAGGGGCATGCTGGTAGTTGTAGTGTAGGGGCATGCTGGGAATTGTAGTGTAGGGGCATGCTGGGAGTTGTAGTGTAGGGCATGCTGGGAGTTGTAGTGTAGGGCATGCTGGGAGTTGTAGTGTAGGGCATGCTGGGAGTTGTAGTACAGGGGCATGCTGAGAATTGTAGTGTAGGGCATGCTGGGAGTTGTAGTGTAGTGCATGCTGGGAGTTGTAGTACAGGGGCATGCTGAGAATTGTAGTGTAGGGGCATGCTGGGAGTTGTAGTACAGGGGCATGCTGAGAATTGTAGTGTAGGGGCATGCTGGGAGTTGTAGTACAAGGGCATGCTGGGAGTTGTAGTACAAGGGCATGCTGGGAGTTGTAGTACAAGGGCATGCTGGGAGTTGTAGTGCAGAAGCATGTTTTTTTATTATACAAATACTTTTATTCGGAAAATAAAACTATACAGTATTAACACGATCAAAGGCTGCCTCTAGTGACAGTTTACAAACTAACGGTCATCAGATGTAGATATTGCGGAGTTGCAGTGTAAGAGCATGCTGGGAGTTGTAGTGTAGGAGCATGCTGGGATATGTAGTCCAGGGCAAGCTGGGAGTTGCGGTATATAGGGGGTTTCTGGGATGTGTAGTCCTTGCCAGCGGGAATGCTGGGAGTTGTAGTCCAAATAGGTGGGGAATGCTGGGAGTTGTGGTCAGATTTGGGGCATGCTGGGAGTTGTAGTATATAGGGGGTTTCTGGGATGTGTAGTCCTTGCCAGCAGGAATGCTGGGAGTTGTAGTCAGATTTGGGGCATGCTGGGAGTTGTAGTATAGCCCTTGTGAGCATTGATGCTGGGAGTTGTAGTCCAAAGGGGGTGGGGGATGCTGGAAGCTGTAGTCCAAGTTGGGGGGGTGAGCTTGTTGGGGGGCATGCCTGGAGTTGTAGTCCATTGTAGCACTGGGAATGTTGTGAGTTGTAGGAGTACAGGAAGGAACTGCAGATGCTGGTTTCAACCGAAGATAGACACAAAATGCCGGAGTAACTGAGCGGGACCGGCAGCATAGAAACATAGAAATTAGGTGCAGGAGTAGACCATTCGGCCCTTCGAGCCTGCACCGCCATTCAATGTGATCATGGCTGATCATCCAACTCAGTATCCCGTACCTGCCTTCTCTCCATACCCTCTGATCCCCTTAGCCACAAGGGCCACATCTAACTCCCTCTTAAATATAGCCAATGAACTGGCCTCAACTACCCTCTGTGGCAGAGAGTTCCAGAGACTCACCACTCTCTGTGTGAAAAAATTCCTTCTCATCTCGGTCCTAAAGGATTTCCCCCTTATCCTTAAGCTGTGACCCCTTGTCCTGGACCTCCCCAACATCGGGAACAATCTTCCTGCATCTAGCCTGTCCAACCCCTTAAGAATTTTGTAAGTTTCTATAAGATCCCCCCTCTCAATCTCCTAAATTCTAGAGAGTATAAACCGAGTCTATCCAGTCTTTCTTCATAAGACAGTCCTGACATCCCAGGAATCAGTCTGGTGAACCTTCTCTGCACTCACTCTATGGCAATAATGTCCTTCATCAGATTTGGAGACCAGAACTGTACGCAATACTCCAAGTGTGGTCTCACCAAGACCTTATACAACTGAAGTAGAACCTCCCTGCTCCTATACTCAAATCCTTTTGCTATGAAAGCTAACATACCATTCGCTTTCTTCACTGCCTGCTGCACCTGCATGCCTACTTTCAATGACTGGTGTACCATGACACCCAGGTCGCGCTGCATCTCCCCTTTTCCTAATCAGCCACCATTTAGATAATAGTCTGCTTTCCTGTTTTTGCCACCAAAGTGGATAACCTCACATTTGTCCACATTATACTGCATCTGCCAAACATTTGCCCACTCACCCAGCCTATCCAAGTCACCTTGCAGTCTCCTAGCATCCTCCTCACAGCTAACACTGCCCCCCAGTTTAGTGTCATCCGCAAACTTGGAGATATTGCCTTCAATTCCCTCATCCAGATCATTAATGTATATTGTAAATAGCTGGGGTCCCAGCACTGAGCCTTGCGGTACCCCACTAGTCACTGCCTGCCATTGTGAAAAGGACCCGTTTACTCCTGTTTGCCAGCCAATTCTCTATCCACATCAATACTGAACCCCCAATGCCATATGCTTTAAGTTCATATACTAATCTCTTATGTGGGACCTTGTCGAAAGCCTTCTGGAAGTCCAGATACACCACATCCACTGGTTCTCCCCTATCTCAGGAGAGAAGGAGTGGGTGACGCTTCGGGTCGAGGCCCTTCTTCAGACTGAGTGTCGGGGGGGGGAGAGGGAGAGGAGATACATAGACGGTGATGTGGAGAGATACAGAATAAATGAATGAAAGATATGCAAAAAAGTAACGATGATAAAGGAAACGGGCCATTGTTAGTTGTGGGCTGTTAGGTGTGCACGAGAAGCTGGTGCGACTTGGGTGTGGGGGGGAGGGGGTGGAGAAAGAGGGAATGCCGGGCATGCTCTACTTGAAATCTTCCCCGCCCCCCGCTCACCTTAAACCTATGTCCTCTGGTCCACAGTTCTCCTACGCTGGCCAAGAGACTCTGTGCTCCTACGTGATCTGTTCCTCTCAACCCCATTCTCCTGCCTTCTCCCCATAACCCCTGACACTCCGTACTAATCAAGAATCTATCTACCGCAGGCTTAAAAATATTCACTGACTTGTGGCCTCCACCGCCATCTGTGGCAAAGAATCCCACAGATTCACCGCCCGCTGGCTAAAGAAATTCCTCCTCATCTCTTTTCTAAAGGAACGTCCTTTTATTCCGAGGCTGTGGCCTCTGGTCCTAGACTCTAGACACTCCCACTAGTGGAAACATCCTCTCCACATCCACGCTATCCAGGCCTTTCACTGTTCAGAGGTGGTGAGGGAGGGGTGGTTGGAGGAGGGAGACACCGCAAGAGAGGGGGGGGAGAGAGAGGAGAGAGAGAGAATCACAGAGTCACAGAGCATGGAAACAGGCCCTTAGGGAGTTCAGTAATAGTGAAAGAAGATAGACACAAAATGCTGAAGTAACTGAGCGGGACAGGCCGCATCTCTGGAGAAACATAGAAAATAGGTGCAGGAGGAGGCCATTCGGCCCTTCGAGCCAGCACCACCATTCATTGTGATCATGGCTGATCGTCCCCAATCAATAACCCGTGCCTGCCTTCTCCCCATATCCCTTGACTCCCATGGTCACGGAGGCACACAGAGAGGGTCATGGAGGCACACAGAGAGGGTCATGGAGGCACACAGAGAGAGGGTCACGGAGGCACACAGAGAGGGTCACGGAGACACAGAGAGAGGGTCACGGAGGCACACAGAGAGGGTCACGGAGACACAGAGAGAGGGTCACGGAGGCACAGAGAGAGAGGGTCATGGAGGAACACACAGAGAGGGTCACGGAGGCACACAGAGAGGGTCACGGAGGCACACACAGAGAGGGTCACGGAGGCCCACAGAGAGAGGGTCCCGGAGGCACATATACAGAGGGTAACGGAGGCACACACAGAGAGGGTCACGGAGGCACAGAGAGAGGGTCACAGAGGCACACAGAGAGAGGGTCCCGGAGGCACACACAGAGAGGGTCAAGGAGGCACACAGAGAGAGGGTCCCGGAGGCACATATAGAGAGGGTCACGGAGGCACACAGAGAGGGTCACGGAGACACAGAGAGAGGGTCACGGAGGCACACACAGAGAGGGTCACGGAGGCACAGAGAGAGGGTCACAGAGGCACATATAGAGAGGGTCACGGAGGCACAGAGAGAGGGTCACGGAGGCACACAGAGAGAGGGTCATGGAGGCACACACAGAGAGGGCCACGGAGGCACAGAGAGAGGGCCACGGAGGCACAGAGAGAGGGTCGCAGAGGCACAGAGAGAGAGGGTCACAGAGGCACACAGAGAGAGGGCCACGGAGGCACAGAGAGAGGGTCACGGAGGGACAGAGAGAGGGTCACAGAGGCACACACAGAGAGGGTCATGGAGGCACACACAGAGAGGGCCACGGAGGCACAGAGAGAGGGTCACGGAGGGACAGAGAGAGGGTCACAGAGGCACACAGAGAGAGGGTCACAGAGGCACACAGAGAGAGGGTCATGGAGGCACACAGAGCGATGTCAGGACGAACTCCGCACGGCTCCGGCGATGGAAGTGGGACCGCGTTAGGTCGCGCTCACCGCATGGAGTCGCCTGCTGGTGGGACAGACAGGCCCTTTAGTTACAAGGAGTAGCACGGGATTAAGGAATAATGTCTAGTGCACAAGGTAAAGCCAGCAAAGTCCAACGGAGGATGGTCCAAGGGTCACCCAGGAGGTAGATAGATGGCGGCAGCTCGGGCCCTTCGTGGAGGGCGAGGCCCAGCGCAGGTTCGTTCCTGCTGAGGGTAGAGTTACCAGCGTCCCTTGTAGCCAGGGTGCGGAGGGCAAGGGGGGGGGGGGGGGGGGAGGTGGGGCTCTGCTGTCAGCGACCGGGGGAACTGGTGACCAAAGATCCTGCAGCGGAGCAAAGTTACTAGTGCGGAGACAGGAAGCCGGTTACGAGGGGAAAAACACCCTCGTAAAAATCAAAGCTCTTTGGTAAAAACCTTCTCATTTTCAGAATTATAATTTATTAACACAAACTGTGAGGCGGGGGGTGGGGGGGGGAGAGGGGATGTGTGGGGGGGTGAGGGCGGAGGGTGGGGGTGAGGGGGGGGTGAGGGGGTGTGGGGGGGTGAGGGGATGTGTGGGGGGTGAGGGGCGAGGGTGGGGGTGAGTGGGGGGGCGGGGGGTGGGGGGGAGAGGGGATGTGTGGGGGGGTGAGGGCGGAGGGTGGGGGTGAGTGGGGGGGCGGGGGGTGGGGGGGGAGAGGGGATGTGTGGGGGGGTGAGGGCGGAGGGTGGGGGGTGGAGGGGGGAGAGGGGATGTGTGGGGGGGTGAGGGCGGAGGGTGGGGGTGAGTGGGGGGTGAGGGGGTGTGGGGGGGGAGAGGGGATGTGTGGGGGGGTGAGTGGGGGGTGAGGGGGTGGAGGGGGGTGAGGGGATGTGTGGGGGGGTGAGGGCGGAGGGTGGGGGTGAGGGGGGGGTGAGGGGATGTGTGGGGGGGTGAGGGCGGAGGGTGGGGGTGAGTGGGGGGTGAGGGGGTGTGGGGGGAGAGGGGATGTGTGGGGGGGTGAGGGCGGAGGGTGGGGGTGAGGGGGGGCGGGGGGTGGAGGGGGGAGAGGGGATGTGTGGGGGGGTGAGGGCGGAGGGTGGGGGTGAGTGGGGGGTGAGGGGGTGTGGGGGGAGAGGGGATGTGTGGGGGGGTGAGGGCGGAGGGTGGGGGTGAGGGGGGGGCGGGGGGTGGAGGGGGGAGAGGGGATGTGTGGGGGGTGAGGGGATGTGTGGGGGGGGTGAGGGCGGAGGGTGGGGGTGGAGGGGGGTGAGGGGGTGTGGGGGGGGTGAGGGGATGTGTGGGGGGGGTGAGGGCGGAGGGTGGGGGTGGAGGGGGGTGAGGGGGTGTGGGGGGGGTGAGGGCGGAGGGTGGGGGTGGAGGGGGGTGAGGGGGTGTGGGGGGGGTGAGGGGATGTGTGGGGGGGGTGAGGGCGGAGGGTGGGGGTGGAGGGGGGTGAGGGGGTGTGGGGGGGGTGAGGGGGTGTGTGGGGGGGTGAGGGCGGAGGGTGGGGGTGGAGGGGGGTGAGGGGGTGTGGGGGGGGTGAGGGCGGAGGGTGGGGGTGAGTGGGGGGTGAGGGGGTGTGGGGGGGGTGAGGGGATGTGTGGGGGGGGTGAGGGCGGAGGGTGGGGGTGGAGGGGGGTGAGGGGGTGAGTAGGGGGTGAGGGGGTGTGGGGGGGGTGAGGGTGGGGGTGAGTGGGGGGTGAGGGGGTGTGGGGGGGGGTGAGGGCGGAGGGTGGGGGTGGAGGGGGGTGAGGGGGTGTGGGGGGTGAGGGTCAGGTGCTCACTCCGCTCTCTGTCACTGACTGCCGCTGTGGGAGGGCATGGGGCTACAGATGATGCGGTGCTTGGTGATGGGGTCCCGGGCCAAGATCAGCTCCTGCAGGCTGGTGTACGAGTCACACATGAGTGGGAACTCGTTCTTCTGAAAAGGCAAAGGTTCAGTTTAGTTCAGAGATCCACAGCGCGGCAACGGGCCCCCTTCGGCCCACCGGGTCCGCGCCGACCAGCGATCCCCGCGCACTAAAGGGCCTGTCACACTTACGCGACCTTGGCTCGCAAATTACGCGACCTAAACGTGGCGCCCCATTGGCCTCGCGGGGCCGGTCCCCGACATCGCGCGGGGCTCCGGAATTCTGGCAGCGGGCGAAATCTTCACAGTGCGCCAAGCGCCTGTCGGCCCACAGGCGGATTGCGGTCGTACCCAACCTCTTGACGGCGTACGCCTAGCGCGTAGCGTTGCGTGATGACATCACCGCCCGGTGTGGCGTTGCGTGATGACATCACCGCCCAGTGTGGCGTTGCGTGATGACATCACCGCCTGGTGTGGCGTTGCGTGATGACATCACAGCCCTGTGTGGCGTTGCATGATGACATCACAGCCCTGTGTGGCGTTGCGTGATGACATCACCGCCCAGTGTGGCGTTGCGTGATGACATCACCGCCCTGTGTGGCGTTGAGTGATGACATCACAGCCCGGCGTGGCGTTGCGTGATGACATCACAGCCCTGTGTGGCGTTGCGTGATGACATCACCGCCCAGTGTAGCGTTGCGTGATAACATCACAGCCCGGCGTGGCGTTGAGTGATGACATCACAGCCCGGCGTGGCGTTGCGTGATGACATCACCGCCCGGCGTGGCGTTGCGTGATGACATCACCGCCCGGCGTGGCGTTGCGCGATGACATCACCGCCCAACGCCATGCGACGCCCAAATTCAGTCGGCCCGCCTCCTGCCCAGCTGATTGGTCAGCATGACGCAAATGACGTCACGCGCGTACTTAGCGTGAACTTCGCTTCCGTTTTGGTCGCGCCAAACCCACGCACGCAATCGCATGCAAGTGGGACAGGCCCTTAACTCTACGCCACATGCACTACGCTACACGCACTAGCCAATGAACCTACAAACCCCCACGTCTTTGGAGTGCGGGAGGAAACCAAACATCTCGGAGAAAGCCCACGCAGGTCACGGGGAGAACGTGCAAACTCCGTACAGGCAGCGCCCGTGATCGGGATCGAACCCGGGTCTCTGGCGCTGTGAAGCAGCAACGTGACGCTCTTTAGTTTAGAAATACAGCGCGGCCCGCTGAGTCAGCTCCAACCAGCGATCACCTCCAACACCAACCTTCTCCTACACATCGGGAATAATTTACTATTTGGTATTTTGCTTGGGCAGCTTACCAACCATAGAAACAAAGAAACATAGAAAATAGGTGCAGGAGGAGGCCATTCAGCCCTTTGAGCCAGCACCGCCATTCATTGTGATCATGGCTGATCGTCCCCAATCAGTACCCCGTTCCTGCCTTCTCCCCATATCCCCTGACTCCACTAGCCCCTAGAGCTCTATCTAACTCAAACCAGCGGTATGAATATTGACTACTCTAACTTCAAGTAACCCTTGCTTTCCCCTCTCTCCCCACCCCATGGGGCGGCTGGGCTTGTACACTCTGGAGTTTAGAAGGATGAGTGGGGATCTTATTGAAACATGCAAGATTATTAACGGTTTGGACATGCTAGAGGCAGGAAACATGTTCCCGATGTTGGGGGAGTCCACAACCAGGGGCCACACACACACAGTTTAAGAATAAGGGGTCGGCCATTTAGAACGGAGACGAGGAAACACTTTTTCACACAGAGAGTTGTGAGTCTGTGGAATTCTCTGCCTCAGAAGGTGGTGGAGGCCGGTTCCCTGGATGCTTTCAAGAGAGAGTTAGATACTCTTAAAGATAGCGGAGTCAGGGGTTATGGGGAGAAGGCAGGAATGGGGTACTGATTGGGAATGATCAGCCATGATCACATTGAATGGTATGTTAGCTTTCATAGCAAAAGGATTTGAGTATAGGAGCAGGGAGGTTCTACTTCAGTTGTATAGGGTCTTGGTGAGACCACACCTGGAGTATTGCGTACAGTTCTGGTCTCCAAATCTGAGGAAGGACATTATTGCCATAGAGGGAGTGCAGAAAAGGTTCACCAGACTGATTCCTGGGATGTCAGGACTGTCTTATGAACAAAGACTGCATAGACTCGATTTATACTCTCTAGAATTTAGGAGATTGAGAGGCGATCTTATAGAAACTTACAAAATTCTTAAAGGGTTGGACAGGCTAGATGCAGGAAGATTGTTCCCGATGTTGGGGAGGTCCAGGACAAGGGGTCACAGCTTAAGGATAAGGGGGAAATCCTTTAGGACCGAGATGAGAAGGACTTTTTTCACACAGAGAGTGGTGGGTCTCTGGAACTCTCTGCCACAGAGGGTAGTTGAGGCCAGTTCATTGGCTATATTTAAGAGGGAGTTAGATGTGGCCCTTGTGGCTAAGGGGATCAGAGGGTAAGGAGAGAAGGCAGGTACGGGATACTGAGTTGGATGATCAGCCATGATCATATTGAATGGCGGTGCTGGCTCGAAGGGCCGAATGGCCTCTACTCCTGCATCTATTGTCCATTGTCTATTTCCAGTTCTCCAACTGGTTTGACTGCCCTGTTTAAATGTTGTTTGGTAAACCTTCCCCCAGCTAATGATGATCCATTTGACATTTTCCTTGACCTTCACTCGTCCTCTTTGATCTCTCCTTTTCACACCTTACCCTTATATCTCTCCCGAGTTTGCCTCTCCCGCGACTCTCAGTCTGAAGAAGGGTCTCGACCCGATAAAACGTCACACCTTCCTTCTCTCCAGGGATGCTGGAGTAACTCAGCAGGACAGGCAGCATCTCCGGAAGAAGGAATGGGTGACTTTTTCGGGGTCGAGACCCTTCTCCAGCCTTCTCACTGGACCTCGGTACACGTGACAATAAACTAAACACCTCTTATGCTCGTGTGTGGGAAAGAGCTGCAGATATTGAAGAATACAGTTGAACAGAGGGATCTGGGAATAACCGTGCATAGTTCCTTGAAGGTGGAATCTCATATAGATAGGGTGGTAAAGAAAGCTTTTGGTATGCTAGCCTTTATAAATCAGAGCATTGAGTATAGAAGCTGGGATGTAATGTTAAAATTGTACAAGGCATTGGTGAGACCAAATCTGGAGTATGGTGTACAATTTTGGTCGCCCAATTATAGGAAGGATGTCAACAAAATAGAGAGGGTACAGAGGAGATTTACTAGAATGTTGCCTGGGTTTCAACAGCTAAGTTACAGAGATAGGTTGAGTAAGTTAGGTCTTTATTCTCTGGAGCGCAGAAGGTTAAGGGGGGACTTGATAGAGGTCTTTAAAATGATGAGAGGGATATACAGAGTTGATGTGGACAAGCTTTTCCCTTTGAAAATAGGGAAGATTCAAACAAGAGGACATGACTTTAGAATTAAGGGACAGAGGTTCAGGGGTAACATGAGGGGGAACTTCTTTACTCAGAGAGTGGTAGCGGTGTGGAATGAGCTTCCAGTGGAAGTGGTGGCGGCAGGTTCGTTGGTATCATTTAAAAATAAATTGGATAGGCATATGGATGAGAAGGGTATGGAGGGTTATGGTATGAGTGCAGACAGGTGGGACTAAGGGAAAAAAGTTGTTCGGCACGGACTTGAAGGGCCGAGATGGCCTGTTTCTGTGCTGTAATTGTTATATGGTTATATGGTTATATGGTTATGCCGGTTTAAATCGAAAGTAGATATAGGGTTGCCAACTGTCCCACATTAGCCGAACGGGATCGCCCTTGTCCCATATTTGACTGCTCCTACTCGGGTTGAGGGGACTGTCGGGTCGGACCCCGCCTCACCCGTCCCAGACTATTATCTAAATGGAGGCCAATTAGAAAAAGGGGGAGATGCAACAAGACCTGGGTGTCATGGTACACCAGTCATTGAAAGTAGGCATGCAGGTGCAGCAGGCAGTGAAGAAAGCAAATGGTATGTTAGCATTCATAGCAAAAAGGATTTGAGTATAGGAGCAGGGAGGTTCTACTGCAGTTGTACAGGGTCTTGGTGAGGCCACACCTGGAGTATTGCGTACAGTTTCGGTCTCCAAATCTGAGGAAAGACATTCTTGCCATAGAGGGGGTACAGAGAAGGTTCGTCAGACTGATTCTGGGGATGGCAGGACTTCCATATGAAGAAAGACTGGATAGACTCGGCTTGTACTCGCTGGAATTTAGAAGATTAACCTACAAACCTGTACGTCTTTGGAGTGTGGGAGCAAACTGAAGATCTCGGAGAAAACCCACGTGATCACGGGAAGAACGTGCAAACTCCATACAGACAGCGCCCGTAGTTAGGATGGAACCCGGGTCTGTGGCGCTGCAAGACTGATTCCTGGGATGGCAGGACTTCCATATGAAGCAAGACTGGATAGACTTGGCTTGTGCTCGCTAGAATTTAGAAGATTGAGGGGGGATCTTATAGAAACTTACAAAATTCTTGAGGGGTTGGACAGGCTAGATGCAGGAAGATTGTTCCCGATGTTGGGGAGGTCCAGAGCAAGGGGTCACAGTTTAAGGATAAGGGGGAAGTCTTTTGGGACTGAGATGAGAAAAACATTTTTCTTTTCACACAGAGAGTGGTGAATCTGTGGAATTCTCTGCCACAGAAAGTAGTTGAGGCCAGTTCATTGGCTATATTTAAGAGGGAGTTAGATGTGGCCCTTGTGGCTAAAGGGATCAGGGGGTATGGAGAGAAGGCAGGTACGGGATACTGAGTTGGATGATCAGCCATGATCATATTGAATGGCGGTGCAGGCTCGAAGGGCCGAATGGCCTACTCCTGCACCTATTGTCTATGTTTCTATGCTGCCCATGCTGAGCAAGATGTCCCATCTACGATAGACAAAATGCTGGAGTAACTCAGCGGGACAGGCAGCATCTCTGGAGAGAAGGGATGGGGGGCGCTTCAGGTTGAGGCGTCTGAAGAAGGGTCTTGACCGGAAAACGTCGCCCGTTCCTGCTCTCCAGAGATGCTGCCTGTCCCGCTGAGTTACTCCAGCATTTTCTGCCGAATGCCAATAATTTGTTAAGAAGAAACAGATGCTCCGGGATAGTTGACGTGGCTTGCAGGCTGCACAAGGCTGGAGATTAGATAATTAAATTATCCCGGCATGATGCAAGTTACAAAAAAAATAGCAACGCAACGATTACAAACTTGCTAAAGACAGGACTGGAGCTTCAGACAGGCGGTACATGCGGTAGAGTCGCTGCCTCTCAGCGCCAGAGACCCCGGTTCGATCCTGGCTACGGGTGCTGTCTGTGTGGAGTTTGCACGTTCACCCAATGACCTGGGATGGCGGGACTGTCATATGAGGAAAGATTGAAAAGACTAGGCTTGCATTCACTGGAGTTTAGAAGGATGAGGGGGGATAAATACAATAGAAACATAGACAATAGGTGCAGGAGGAGGCCATTC
>CAUPSL010000409.1:17500-21754 GCA_963514005.1 Raja brachyura
CGCGTACATGAATCTTATAGAAACATAAAAAATTATAAAAGGACTGGTCAAGCTAGATGCAGGAAAAATGTTCCCAATGTTGGGCGAGTCCAGAACCAGGGGCCACAGTCTTAGAAAAGGGGAGGTCATTTAAGACTGAGATGAGAAAAGATTGTTTCACCCAGAGAGTTGTGAATTTGTGGAATTCCCTGCCACAGAGGGCAGTGGAGGCCAAGTCACTGGATGGATTTAAGAGAGAGTTAGATAGAGCTCTTGGGGCTAGTGGAGTCAAGGGATATGGGGAGAAGGCAGGCACAGGTTATTGATTGGGGACGATCAGCCATGATCGAGACCCTTCTTCAGTTGGACAGGCTAGATGCAGGAAGATTGTTCCCGATGTTGGGGAAGTCCAGAACAAGGGGTCACAGTTTAAGGATAAGGGGGAAGTCTTTTAGGACCGAGATGAGAAATTTTCTTATTGATTGGGGACGATCAGCCATGATCACAACGAATCGTGGTGCTGGCTCAAAGGGCCGAATGGCCTCCTCCTGCACCTATTTTCTATGTTTCTATGAATGTGGGAGGAAACCAAAAGATCTCGGAGAAAACCCCAGGAAGGTCACGAGGAGAACGTGCAAACTCCGCACAGGCTGGGCCCGTTGTCGGGATGGGACCCGGGGGGGTCTCCGATGCAGCATTCGCTGTGAGCGCCGGGATAGGAGCAGAATTGTCGGGGGCGGACGGGTTGACTCCACGACTGTGAGCTCACCGCCAGGAGGAGCCGCAGTAGGCCGCTGGTGGTCCTGCCGTCTATGGTGGGCTTCTGGCTGCTCACCTGGATCTTCAAGGCCTCCAGCAGAGCCTTCAGGCCCATCTCAGTGATCCGGTTATCTGCGGGTAAAAGATGAGTCAGTGTGTGTGCGGCAGTAGTGTCTTGGAAACATAGACAATAGACAATAGATGCAGGAGGAGGCCATTCGGCCCTTCGAGCCAGCACCGCCATTCATTGTGATCATGGCTGATCGTCCCCAATCAATAACCCGTGCCTGCCTTCTCCCCATATCCCTTGACTCCACTAGCCCCTAGAGCTCTGTCTAACTCTCTCTTAAATCCATCCAGTGATTTGGCCTTCACTGCCCTCTGTGGCAGGGAATTCCACAAATTCACAACTCTCTGGGTGAAAAAGTTTTTTCTCATCTCAGTCTTAAATGGCCTCCCCTTTATTCTAAGTAGTGTCGCCAACTGTCCCGTATTAGCCGGGACATCCCGTATTTTGGGCTGAATCGGTTTGTTCTGTACGGGACCGCCCTTGTCCTGTATTTGACCGCTGCTACTCGGGTCGAGGGGACTGTCGGGTCGGACCCCGCCTCACCCGTCCCCGACGTAGTGCAGCCCATGGAGTGCAGCAGCAGCAGCAGCAGCAGCGTCTCGCCCGTGGCCCCGTCGGTCGGTCGGTCGGTCGGTCGGCAGCCCGGCCTAGCTGTCAGTCCGACCTTCGGACCTTCGCTGACCGCCCCACACCACCACCACCGCCCCCCCTCCTTCTCACGGCCGACCGTCGGTTCGTGAGTTGGACGTGGATCCGGATTATGCACGGGGTCCCCGGGGCCAAAACCCCTCAGCTGGGCCCCGCCGGCTGGGCTTTGTGTGCAGTCCAGCACCCGGGCCCAACTCATCATTCACCCAGACACGGCCCAGTCGCTCAACGGATTGCCGGTGGGGGGGAATTTGTCCCGGATTTTGGCCATTTGTCCCTGATTTGGGAGAAAGTGAGAAAGTTGGAAAACCTTAAACGTGGCGCATTTCTAGAGGAAGGACTAACTCCACCCCCGGCAAGTGGACAGTGTTTTCTCTCTCTCCCCCTCTACTCACCCCCTCTCTCCCCCTCTCTCCCCCCCTCTTCCCCCTCCTCCCCTCTCTCTCCTCTCTCCCCCTCTTCCCCCCCCTCTCCCTCTCCCTGCCCCTCTGTCCCCCTCTCCCTCCCCCCCCTCCCTCCCCCCTCTCTCCCCCCTCTCTCCCCCCTCTCTCCCCCCTCTCCCCTCTCTTCCCCTCTCTCCCCCTCTCTCTCCCCCCTCTCTCTCCCCCTCTCTCTCCCCCCTCTCACCCCCCTCCTTCCGTTAGGGAGAGGGAGAACAGAGATAAGGAACAGTAAGGTGTGAAAACGAGACAAAGGGGATGGAGATCAAGGAATGTGTAGAAGAGATCAGTGTTAAAGAAGGAACTGCAGATGCTGGAGAATCGAGGGTTATACAAAAAGCTGGAGAAACTCAGCGGGTGCAGCAGCATCTAAGGAGCGAAGGAGATAGGCGACGTTTCGGGTCCCGAAACGTCGCCTATCTCCTTCGCTCCTTAGATGCTGCTGCACCCCGATTTGATCAGTGTTAGCTGGGAAAAGCAAAAATGTAGAGATAAAATGTAGTCGGAGTACAGGCCCAGCGCCGGCAAACGCTCATCATATGCCAGCCCACTCACTCCTGGGCCTCTCCTCCCTCGACTCTGTCCAGGGACCCCCGACAGTCCTTGCAGGTGAGGCGGAGGTTCACTTGCGCCTCCTCCAGCCTCATCCACTGTATCCCCGCTGTTCCAGGTGAGACCGAATGCAGACTGGGAACTGGGAAGTGGGACGGGGGGGGTGGGGGGTGGGGGGGGGGGGGGGAGGGGATGGAGCGAGGGGGGAACGCGAGGGCTACTGGAAGTTAGAGAAGTCAACGTTCGTACCGCTGGTGCACCGACAGCCATGGCCGCTCTCCAGTCGACCTGCACACAAACCAACGTCCCTTCCATTGACTCCTCACGCTGCCCTCTTATTCAACGTTATTTCCTTAATCCTGTATCTGTACACTGTGGACGGCTCGATCACATTGAGTGGCGGTGCTGGCTTGAAGGGCCGAATGGCCTGCTCCTGCACCTATTGTCTATTGTCATTGAGTAGCAGTCAGCAAAAAACATTTCACTGTACCTCGGTGTAGGTGACGACTAGACCAGACTAAACTAAACCAAACTAGACCCCGACCAGACCTAGACCAGACCCAGACTCGCTCAGACCAGACCCAGACTAGACTAGCTGAGACCAGACTAGCTCAGACCAGACTTTCTCAGACCAGACCCAGACTAGACTAGCTCAGACCAGACTATCTCAGACCAGCCTATCTCAGACCAGACTAGACCCAGACTAGACTAGACTAGATCAGACCAGACTAGCTCAGACCAGACTATCTCAGACCAGACTAGACTAGACTAGATCAGACCAGACTAGCTCAGACCAGACTAGCTCAGACCAGACTAGACCCAGACTAGACTAGACTAGATCAGACCAGACTAGCTCAGACCAGACTATCTCAGACCAGACTAGACTAGACTAGATCAGACCAGACTAGCTCAGACCAGACTAGCTCAGACCAGACTAGACCCAGACTAGACTAGACTAGATCAGACCAGACTAGCTCAGACCAGACTAGTTCAGACCGGACTAGCTCAGACCAGACCCAGACTGGACCAGACCAGATGAACCAGACTAGCTCAGACCAGACTATCTGAGACCAGACTAGACCCAGACTAGACTAGACTAGATCAGACCAGACTAGCTCAGACCAGACTAGCTCAGACCAGACTAGCTCAGACCAGACCAGACTGGACCAGACCAGATGAACCGGACTAGCTCAGACCAGACTAGCTCAGACCAGACCCCAGACTAGACTAGACTAGATCAGACTAGACCAGCCAGACCCAGACCAGTCCAGACTAGATCAGACCCGAACAGAGTAGACCAGACCAGACTTGACCCTGACCAGTTCAGAACAGACCAAACTAGACTAGACCAGAACAGATTAAATCAGACCAGACCAGACCAAGACCAGACCAGACCAAGACCAGACCAGACCATGCCTTGACCCAGACCAGACCAAAGTAAATTAAACTGCACTAAACTAATCGAAATTAACTAAAACTAGCTCCATTTCGGTCCCCTTTATATCCAGTCTGCAGAAGAGTCCCGACCCCGAAACGCCATCCATCCATGTTCCCCAGCGATGCTGCCTGAGCCACTGAGTTACTCCAGCATTGTGTGTCCACCTTAGGCAAGGCTAAAACTGGGATTAACATGCCTCTCTCTGTGCCCCCCCCCCCTCCCCCCCTCACCGTGGCCAGACTTACGTGACAGGTTTAGGCTCAGCAGGCAGGTGTTCCCTGCCAGGTACACCTGGCCGTCTCGATGGTCAGCTGCCTCCAGCAATGGCCGCTGGGCTCCCGGTAGCTGTGTGTGAGAGAGGGGGGGGT
>CAUPSL010000410.1:0-104406 GCA_963514005.1 Raja brachyura
TACACCCAAACCCACTCGGCTAGACACAAACCCACTCGGCTAGACACAAACCCACTCTGGTACACCCAAACCCACTCGGCTAGACCCAAACCCACTCGGCTAGACCCCAACCCACTCGGCTAGACCCAAAGCCACTCGGCTAGACCCAAACCCACTCGGCTAGACCCAAACCCACTCGGCTAGACCCAAACCCACTCGGCTAGACCCAAACCCACTCAGCTAGACCCAAACCCACTCGGCTACACCCAAACCCACTCGGTAGACACAAACCCACTCGGCTAGATCCCAACCCACTCGGGTAGACCCATACCCACTCGGCTAGACCCAAACCCACTCGGCTAGACCCAAACCCACTCGGCTGGACCCAAACCCACTCGGCTAGACGATTACCCACTCGGCTAGACCCAAACCCACTTGGCTGGACCCAAACCCACTCTGCTCGGTCCAAACCCATTCGGCTAGACCCAAAGCCACTCGGCTAGACCCAAACCCACTCGGCTAGACCCAAACCCACTCGGCTACACCCAAACCCACTCGGCTAGACCCAAACCCACTCGGCTAGACCCAAACCCACTTGGCTAGACCCAAACCCACTCGGCTAGACCCAAACCCACTTGGCTAGAACCAAACCCACTCGACTAGACCCAAACCCACTCGGCTAGTCCCAAACCCACTCAGCTAGACCCAAACCCACTCGGCTACACCCAAACCCACTCGGCTACACCCAAAACCACTCCGCTAGACACAAACCCACTCGGCTACACCCAAACCCACTCGGCTAGACCCAAACCCACTCGGCTAGACCTAAACCCACTCGGCTGGACCCAAAGCCACTCGGCTAGACCCAAACCCACTCGGCTAGACCCAAACCCACTCGGCTAGACCCAAACCCACTCGGCTAGACCCAAACCCACTCAGCTAGACCCAAACCCACTCGGCTACACCCAAACCCACTCGGCTAGACACAAACCCACTCGGCTAGACCCCAACCCACTCGGGTAGACCCATACTCACTCGGCTAGACCCAAACCCACTCGGCTAGACCCAAACCCACTCGGCTAGACCCAAACCCACTCGGCTAGACACAAACCCACTCGGCTACACCCAAACCCACTCGGCTAGACCCAAACCCACTCGGCTGGACCCAAACCCACTCGGCACGACCCAAAACCACTCGGCTAGACCCAAACCCACTCGGCTGGACCCACACCCACTCGGCTAGACCCAAACCCACTCGGCTAGACCCAAACCCACTCGGCTGGACCCAAACCCACTCGGCACGACCCAAAACCACTCGGCTAGACCCAAACCCACTCGGCTAGACCCAAACCCACTCGGCTAGACCCAAACCCACTCGGCTAGACCCAAACCCACTCCACTAAACCCAAACCCACTCGGCTAGACCGAAACCCACTCGGCTAGACCCAAACCCACTCGGCTAGAGCCAAACCCAGTCGGCTAGACCCAAACCCACACCGCTAGACCCAAACCCACGCAGCTAGACCCCAACCCACTCGGGTAGACCCAAACCCACTCGGCTAGACCCAAACCCACTCGGCTAGACCCAAACCCACTCGGCTAGACCCAAACCCACTCGGCTACACCCAAACCCACTCGGCTACACCCAAAACCACTCCGGTAGACACAAACCCACTCGGCTACACCCAAACCCACTCGGCTAGACCCAAACCCACTCAGCTAGACCCACACCCACTCGGCTAGACCTAAACCCACTCGGCTGGACCCAAACCCACTTGGCTAGAACCAAACCCACTCGGCTAGACCCAAACCCACTCGGCTGGTCCCAAACCCACTCGGCTAGACACAAACCCAATCGGCTAGACCCCAACCCACTCGGGTAGTCCCAAACCCACTCGGCTAGACCCAAACCCACTCAGCTAGACCCAAACCCAATCGGCTAGACCCAAACCCACACCGCTAGACCCAAACCCACGCAGCTAGACCCCAACCCACTCGGGTAGACCCAAACCCACTCGGCTAGACCAAAACCCACTCGGCTAGACCCAAACCCACTCGGCTAGACCCAAACCCACTCGGCTACACCCAAACCCACTCGGCTACACCCAAAACCACTCCGCTAGACACAAACCCACTCGGCTACACCCAAACCCACTCGGCTAGACCCAAACCCACTCAGCTAGACCCAAACCCACTCGGCTAGACCCAAACCCACTCGGCTAGACCCAAACCCACTCGGCTAGGCCCAAACACACTCGGCTAGACCCAAACCCACTCAGCTAGACCCAAACCCACTCGGCTACACCCAAACCCACTCGGCTAGACACAAACCCACTTGGCTAGACCCCAACCCACTCGGGTAGACCCAAACCCACTCGGCTAGACCCAAACCCACTCCACTAAACCCAAACCCACTCGGCTAAACCCAAACCCACTCGGCTAGACCCAAACCCACTCGGCTGGAGCCAAACCCAATCGGCTAGACCCAAACCCACACCGCTAGACCCAAACCCACTCAGCTAGACCCCAACCCACTCGGGTAGACCCAAACCCACTCGGCTAGACCGAAACCCACTCGGCTAGACCCAAACCCACTCGGCTAGACCCAAACCCACTCGGCTATACCCAAACCCACTCTGCTCGATCCAAACCCATTCGGCTAGACCCAAACCCACTCGGCTGCACCCAAACCCACACCGCTAGACCCAAACACACTCGGCTAGACCCAAACCCACTCAGCTAGACCCAAACCCACTCGGCTACACCCAAACCCACTCGGCTAGACACAAACCCACTCGGCTAGACCCCAACCCACTCGGGTAGACCCATACCCACTCGGCTAGACCCAAACCCACTCGGCTAGACCCAAACCCACTCGGCTAGACCCAAACCCACTCGGCTAGACCCAAACCCACTCGGCTACACCCAAACCCACTCGGCTAGACACAAACCCACTCGGCTAGACACAAACCCACTCTGGTACACCCAAACCCACTCGGCTAGACCCAAACCCACTCGGCTAGACCCCAACCCACTCGGCTAGACCCAAAGCCACTCGGCTAGACCCAAACCCACTCGGCTAGACCCAAACCCACTCGGCTAGACCCAAACCCACTCGGCTAGACCCAAACCCACTCAGCTAGACCCAAACCCACTCGGCTACACCCAAACCCACTCGGCTAGACACAAACCCACTCGGCTAGATCCCAACCCACTCGGGTAGACCCATACCCACTCGGCTAGACCCAAACCCACTCGGCTAGACCCAAACCCACTCGGCTGGACCCAAACCCACTCGGCTAGACGATTACCCACTCGGCTAGACCCAAACCCACTTGGCTGGACCCAAACCCACTCTGCTCGGTCCAAACCCATTCGGCTAGACCCAAAGCCACTCGGCTAGACCCAAACCCACTCGGCTAGACCCAAACCCACTCGGCTACACCCAAACCCACTCGGCTAGACCCAAACCCACTCGGCTAGACCCAAACCCACTTGGCTAGACCCAAACCCACTCGGCTAGACCCAAACCCACTTGGCTAGAACCAAACCCACTCGACTAGACCCAAACCCACTCGGCTAGTCCCAAACCCACTCAGCTAGACCCAAACCCACTCGGCTACACCCAAACCCACTCGGCTAGAACCAAACCCACTCGGCTAGACCCCAACCCACTCGGGCAGACCCAAACCCACTCGGCTAGACCCAAACCCACTCGGCTAGACCCAAAGCCACTCGGCTAGACCCAAACCCACTCGGCTAGACCCAAACCCACTCGGCTACACCCAAACCCACTCGGCTAGACCCAAACCCACTCGGCTAGACCCAAACCCACTCGGCTAGACCCAAACCCACTCGGCTAGACCCAAACCCACTTGGCTAGAACCAAACCCACTCGGCTAGACCCAAACCCACTCGGCTAGTCCCAAACCCACTCGGCTGGACCCAGACGGACTTGGCTAGACCCAAACCCACTCGGCTAGACCCAAACCCACTCAGCTAGACCCTAACCCACTCGGCTTGACCCAAAGCCACTCGGCTAGACCCAAACACACTCGGCTAGACCCAAACCCACTTCGCTAGACGCAAACCCACTCGGCTGGACCCAAACCCACACCGCTAGACCCAAACACACTCGGCTAGACCCAAACCCACTCAGCTAGACCCAAACCCACTCGGCTACACCCAAACCCACTCGGCTAGACACAAACCCACTCGGCTAGACCCCAACCCACTCGGGTAGACCCATACCCACTCGGCTAGACCCAAACCCACTCGGCTAGACCCAAACCCACTCGGCTAGACCCAAACCCACTCGGCTAGACCCAAACCCACTCGGCTACACCCAAACCCACTCGGCTAGACACAAACCCACTCGGCTAGACACAAACCCACTCTGGTACACCCAAACCCACTCGGCTAGACCCAAACCCACTCGGCTAGACCCCAACCCACTCGGCTAGACCCAAAGCCACTCGGCTAGACCCAAACCCACTCGGCTAGACCCAAACCCACTCGGCTAGACCCAAACCCACTCGGCTAGACCCAAACCCACTCAGCTAGACCCAAACCCACTCGGCTACACCCAAACCCACTCGGCTAGACACAAACCCACTCGGCTAGATCCCAACCCACTCGGGTAGACCCATACCCACTCGGCTAGACCCAAACCCACTCGGCTAGACCCAAACCCACTCGGCTGGACCCAAACCCACTCGGCTAGACGATTACCCACTCGGCTAGACCCAAACCCACTTGGCTGGACCCAAACCCACTCTGCTCGGTCCAAACCCATTCGGCTAGACCCAAAGCCACTCGGCTAGACCCAAACCCACTCGGCTAGACCCAAACCCACTCGGCTACACCCAAACCCACTCGGCTAGACCCAAACCCACTCGGCTAGACCCAAACCCACTTGGCTAGACCCAAACCCACTCGGCTAGACCCAAACCCACTTGGCTAGAACCAAACCCACTCGACTAGACCCAAACCCACTCGGCTAGTCCCAAACCCACTCAGCTAGACCCAAACCCACTCGGCTACACCCAAACCCACTCGGCTAGAACCAAACCCACTCGGCTAGACCCCAACCCACTCGGGCAGACCCAAACCCACTCGGCTAGACCCAAACCCACTCGGCTAGACCCAAAGCCACTCGGCTAGACCCAAACCCACTCGGCTAGACCCAAACCCACTCGGCTACACCCAAACCCACTCGGCTAGACCCAAACCCACTCGGCTAGACCCAAACCCACTCGGCTAGACCCAAACCCACTCGGCTAGACCCAAACCCACTTGGCTAGAACCAAACCCACTCGGCTAGACCCAAACCCACTCGGCTAGTCCCAAACCCACTCGGCTGGACCCAGACGGACTTGGCTAGACCCAAACCCACTCGGCTAGACCCAAACCCACTCAGCTAGACCCTAACCCACTCGGCTTGACCCAAAGCCACTCGGCTAGACCCAAACACACTCGGCTAGACCCAAACCCACTTCGCTAGACGCAAACCCACTCGGCTGGACCCAAACCCACTCGGCTAGACCCAAACCCACTCCGCTAGACCCAAACCCACTCGGCTAGACCCAAACCCACTCGGCTAGACCCAAACACACTCGGCTAGACCCAAACCAACTCAGCTAGACCCAAACCCACTCGGCTACACCCAAACCCACTCGGCTAGACACAAACCCACTCGGCTAGACCCCAACCCACTCTGGTAGACCCAAACCCACTCGGCTAGACCCAAACCCACTCCACTAAACCCAAACCCACTCGGCTAGACCCAAACCCACTGGGCTAGACCCAAACCCACTTGGCTAGAGCCAAACCCAATCGGCTAGACCCAAACCCACACCGCTAGACCCAAACCCACTCAGCTAGACCCCAACCCACTCGGGTAGACCCAAACCCACTCGGCTAGACCGAAACCCACTCGGCTAGACCCAAACCCACTCGGCTAGACCCAAACCCACTCGGCTAGACCCAAACCCACTTGGCTATACCCAAACCCACTCTGCTCGATCCAAACCCATTCGGCTAGACCCAAACCCACTCGGCTGCACCCAAACCCACACCGCTAGACCCAAACACACTCTGCTAGACCCTAACCCACTCAGCTAGACCCAAACCCACTCGGCTACACCCAAACCCACTCGGCTAGACACAAACCCACTCGGCTAGACCCCAACCCACTAGGGTAGACCCATACCCACTCGGCTAGACCCAAACCCACTCGGCTAGACCCAAACCCACTCGGCTACACCCAAACCCACTCGGCTAGACACAAACCCACTCGGCTAGACACAAACCCACTCTGGTACACCCAAACCCACTCGGCTAGACCCAAACCCACTCGGCTAGACCCAAACCCACTCGGCTAGACCCAAACCCACTCGGCTAGACACAAACCCACTCGGCTACACCCAAACCCACTCGGCTAGACCCAAACCCACTCGGCTGGACCCAAACCCACTCGGCACGACCCAAAACCACTCGGCTAGACCCAAACCCACTCGGCTGGACCCACACCCACTTGGCTAGACCCAAACCCACTCGGCTAGACCCAAACCCACTCGGCTGGACCCAAACCCACTCGGCACGACCCAAAACCACTCGGCTAGACCCAAACCCACTCGGCTAGACCCAAACCCACTCGGCTAGACCCAAAACCACTCGGCTAGACCCAAACCCACTCGGCTAGACCCAAACCCAATCGGCTAGACCCAAACCCGCACCGCTAGACCCAAACCCACGCAGCTAGACCCCAACCCACTCGGGTAGACCCAAACCCACTCGGCTAGACCCAAACCCACTCGGCTAGACCCAAACCCACTCGGCTAGACCCAAACCCACTCGGCTGCACCCAAACCCACTCGGCTACACCCAAAACCACTCCGCTAGACACAAACCCACTCGGCTACACCCAAACCCACTCGGCTAGACCCAAACCCACTCAGCTAGACCCAAACCCACTCGGCTAGACCTAAACCCACTCGGCTGGACCCAAAGCCACTCTGCTAGACCCAAACCCACTCGGCTAGACCCAAACCCACTCGGCTAGACCCAAACCCACTCGGCTAGACCCAAACCCACTCAGCTAGACCCAAACCCACTCGGCTACACCCAAACCCACTCGGCTAGACACAAACCCACTCGGCTAGACCCCAACCCACTCGGGTAGACCCATACTCACTCGGCTAGACCCAAACCCACTCGGCTAGACCCAAACCCACTCGGCTAGACCCAAACCCACTCGGCTTGACACAAACCCACTCGGCTACACCCAAACCCACTCGGCTAGACCCAAACCCACTCGGCTGGACCCAAACCCACTCGGCACGACCCATAACCACTCGGCTAGACCCAAACCCACTCGGCTGGACCCACACCCACTCGGCTAGACCCAAACCCACTCGGCTAGACCCAAACCCACTCGGCTGGACCCAAACCCACTCGGCACGACCCAAAACCACTCGGCTAGACCCAAACCCACTCGGCTAGACCCAAACCCACTCGGCTAGACCCAAACCCACTCGGCTAGACCCAAACCCACTCCACTAAACCCAAACCCACTCGGCTAGACCGAAACCCACTCGGCTAGACCCAAACCCACTCGGCTAGAGCCAAACCCAATCGGCTAGACCCAAACCCACACCGCTAGACCCAAACCCACGCAGCTAGACCCCAACCCACTCGGGTAGACCCAAACCCACTCGGCTAGACCCAAACCCACTCGGCTAGACCCAAACCCACTCGGCTAGACCCAAACCCACTCGGCTACACCCAAACCCACTCGGCTACACCCAAAACCACTCCGCTTGACACAAACCCACTCGGCTACACCCAAACCCACTCGGCTAGACCCAAACCCACTCAGCTAGACCCAAACCCACTCGGCTAGACCTAAACCCACTCGGCTGGACCCAAACCCACTTGGCTAGAACCAAACCCACTCGGCTAGACCCAAACCCACTCGGCTGGTCCCAAACCCACTCGGCTAGACACAAACTCAATCGGCTAGACCCCAACCCACTCGGGTAGACCCAAACCCACTCGGCGAGACCCAAACCCACTCAGCTAGACCCAAACCCAATCGGCTAGACCCAAACCCACACCGCTAGACCCAAACCCACGCAGCTAGACCCCAACCCACTCGGGTAGACCCAAACCCACTCGGCTAGACCCAAACCCACTCGGCTAGACCCAAACCCACTCGGCTAGACCCAAACCCACTCGGCTAGACCCAAACCCACTCGGCTACACCCAAAACCACTCCGCTAGACACAAACCCACTCCGCTAGACACAAACCCACTCGGCTACACCCAAACCCACTCGGCTAGACCCAAACCCACTCAGCTAGACCCAAACCCACTCGGCTAGACCCAAACCCACTCGGCTAGACCCAAACCCACTCGGCTAGGCCCAAACACACTCGGCTAGACCCAAACCCACTCAGCTAGACCCAAACCCACTCGGCTACACCCAAACCCACTCGGCTAGACACAAACCCACTCGGCTAGACCCCAACCCACTCGGGTAGACCCAAACCCACTCGGCTAGACCCAAACCCACTCCACTAAACCCAAACCCACTCGGCTAGACCCAAACCCACTCGGCTAGACCCAAACCCACTCGGCTGGAGCCAAACCCAATCGGCTAGACCCAAACCCACACCGCTAGACCCAAACCCACTCAGCTAGACCCCAACCCACTCGGGTAGACCCAAACCCACTCGGCTAGACCGAAACCCACTCGGCTAGACCCAAACCCACTCGGCTAGACCCAAACCCACTCGGCTAGACCCAAACCCACTTGGCTATACCCAAACCCACTCTGCTCGATCCAAACCCATTCGGCTAGACCCAAACCCACTCGGCTGCACCCAAACCCACACCGCTAGACCCAAACACACTCGGCTAGACCCAAACCCACTCAGCTAGACCCAAACCCACTCGGCTACACCCAAACCCACTCGGCTAGACACAAACCCACTCGGCTAGACCCAAACCCACTCGGCTACACCCAAACCCACTCGGCTAGACACAAACCCACTCGGCTAGACACAAACCCACTCTGGTACACGCAAACCCACTCGGCTAGACCCAAACCCACTCGGCTAGACCCCAACCCACTCGGCTAGACCCAAAGCCACTCGGCTAGACCCAAACCCACTCGGCTAGACCCAAACCCACTCGGCTAGACCCAAACCCACTCGGCTAGACCCAAACCCACTCAGCTAGACCCAAACCCACTCGGCTACACCCAAACCCACTCGGCTAGACACAAACCCACTCGGCTAGACCCCAACCCACTCGGGTAGACCCATACCCACTCGGCTAGACCCAAACCCACTCGGCTAGACCCAAACCCACTCGGCTAGACCCAAACCCACTCGGCTAGACCCAAACCCACTCGGCTACACCCAAACCCACTCGGCTAGACCCAAACCCAATCGGCTAGACCCCAACCCACTCGGGTAGACCCAACCCCACTCGGCTAGACCCAAACCCACTCAGCTAGACCCAAACCCACTCGGTTAGACCCAAACCCACTCGGCTACACCCAAACCCACTCGGCTACACCCAAACCCACTCGGCTAGACCGAAACCCACTCGGCTAGACACAAACCCACTCGGCTGCACCCAAACCCACACCGCTAGACCCCAACCCACTCGGCTAGACCCAAACCCACTCGGCTGGACCCAAACCCACTCGGCTAGACCCAAACCCACTCGGCTAGACCCAAACCCACTCGGCTGGACCCAAACCCACTCGGCACGACCCAAAACCACTCGGCTAGACCCAAACCCACTCGGCTAGACCCAAACCCACTCGGCTAGACCCAAACCCACTCGGCTACACCCAAAACCACTCCGCTAGACACAAACCCACTCGGCTACACCCAAACCCACTCGGCTAGACCCAAACCCACTCAGCTAGACCCAAACCCACTCGGCTAGACCTAAACGCACTCGGCTGGACCCAAACCCACTTGGCTAGAACCAAACCCACTCGGCTAGACCCAAACCCACTCGGCTGGTCCCAAACCCACACGGCTAGACACAAACCCAATCGGCTAGACCCCAACCCACTCGGGTAGACCCAAACCCACTCGGCTAGACCCAAACCCACTCAGCTAGACCCAAACCCAATCGGCTAGACCCAAACCCACACCGCTAGACCCCAACCCACTCGGCTAGACCCCAACCCACTCGGGTAGACCCAAACCCACTCGGCTAGACCCAAACCCACTCGGCTAGACCCAAACCCACTCGGCTAGACCCAAACCGACTCGGCTACACCCAAACCCACTCGGCTACACCCAAAACCACTCCGCTAGACACAAACCCACTCGGCTACACCCAAACCCACTCGGCCAGACCCAAACCCACTCAGCTAGACCCAAACCCACTCGGCTAGACCCAAACCCACTCGGCTGGACCCAAACCCACTCGGCTAGAACCAAACCCACTCGGCTGGTCCCAAACCCACTCGGCTGGTCCCAAACCCACTCGGCTAGACACAAACCCAATCGGCTAGACCCCAACCCACTCGGGTAGACCCAAACCCACTCGGCTAGACCCAAACCCACTCAGCTAGACCCAAACCCACTCGGCTAGACCCAAACCCACTCGGCTAGACCCAAACCCACTCGGCTACACCCAAACCCACTCGGCTAGACCGAAACCCACTCGGCTAGACACAAACCCACTCGGCTGCACCCAAACCCACACCGCTAGACCCAAACCCACTCGGCAAGACCCCAACCCACTCGGCTGGACCCAAACCCACTCGGCTAGACCCAAACCCACTCGGCTAGACCCAAACCCACTCGGCTGGACCCAAACCCACTCGGCACGACCCAAACCCACTCGGCTAGACCCAAACCCACTCGGCTAGACCCAAACCCACTTGGCTAGACCCAAACCCACTCGGCTAGACCCAAACCCACTCCACTAAACCCAAACCCACTCGGCTAGACCCAAACCCACTCGGCTAGACCCAAACCCACTCGGCTAGAGCCAAACCCAATCGGCTAGACCCAAACCCACACCGCTAGACCCAAACCCACGCAGCTAGACCCCAACCCACTCGGGTAGACCCAAACCCACTCGGCCAGACCGAAACCCACTCGGCTAGACCCAAACCCACTCGGCTAGACGATTACCCACTCGGCTAGACCCAAACCCACTTGGCTATACCCAAACCCACTCTGCTCGATCCAAACCCATTCGGCTAGACCCAAACCCACTCGGCTACACGATTACCCACTCGGCTAGACCCAAACCCACTTGGCTATACCCAAACACACTCTGCTCGATCCAAACCCATTCGGCTAGACCCAAACCCACTCGGCTAGACCCAAACCCACTCCGCTAGACCCAAACCCACTCGGCTAGACCCAAACCCACTCGGCTAGCCCCAAACACACTCGGCTAGACCCAAACCCACTCAGCTAGACCCAAACCCACTCGGCTACACCCAAACCCACTCGGCTAGACACAAACCCACTCGGCTAGACCCCAACCCACTCGGGTAGACCCAAACCCACTCGGCTAGACCCAAACCCACTCAGCTAGACCCAAACCCACTCGGCTAGACCCAAACCCACTCGGCTAGACCCAAACCCACTCGGCTACACCCAAACCCACTCGGCTAGACCGAAACCCACTCGGCTAGACACAAACACACTCGGCTGCACCCAAACCCACACCGCTAGACCCAAACCCACTCGGCTAGACCCAAACCCACCCGGCTGGACCCAAACCCACTCGGCTAGACCCAAACCCACTCGGCTAGACCCAAACCCACTCGGCTAGACCCAAACCCACTCGGATGGACCCAAACCCACTCGGCACGACCCAAAACCACTCGGCTAGACCCAAACCCACTCGGCTAGACCCAAACCCACTCGGCTAGACCCAAACCCACTCGGCTACACCCAAAACCACTCCGCTAGACACAAACCCACTCGGCTACACCCAAACCCACTCGGCTAGACCCAAACCCACTCAGCTAGACCCAAACCCACTCGGCTAGACCTAAACCCACTCGGCTGGACCCAAACCCACTTGGCTAGAACCAAACCCACTCGGCTAGACCCAAACCCACTCGGCTGGTCCCAAACCCACACGGCTAGACCCAAACCCACTCAGCTAGACCCAAACCCAATCGGCTAGACCCAAACCCACACCGCTAGACCCCAACCCACTCGGCTAGACCCCAACCCACTCGGGTAGACCCAAACCCACTCGGCTAGACCCAAACCCACTCGGCTAGACCCAAACCCACTCGGCTAGACCCAAACCCACTCGGCTACACCCAAACCCACTCGGCTACACCCAAAACCACTCCGCTAGACACAAACCCACTCGGCTACACCCAAACCCACTCGGCCAGACCCAAACCCACTCAGCTAGACCCAAACCCACTCGGCTAGACCCAAACCCACTCGGCTGGACCCAAACCCACTTGGCTAGAACCAAACCCACTCGGCTAGACCCAAACCCACTCGGCTGGTCCCAAACCCACTCGGCTAGACACAAACCCAATCGGCTAGACCCCAACCCACTCGGGTAGACCCAAACCCACTCGGCTAGACCCAAACCCACTCAGCTAGACCCAAACCCACTCGGCTAGACCCAAACCCACTCGGCTAGACCCAAACCCACTCGGCTACACCCAAACCCACTCGGCTAGACCGAAACCCACTCGGCTAGACACAAACCCACTCGGCTGCACCCAAACCCACACCGCTAGACCCAAACCCACTCGGCAAGACCCAAACCCACTCGGCTGGACCCAAACCCACTCGGCTAGACCCAAACCCACTCGGCTAGACCCAAACCCACTCGGCTGGACCCAAACCCACTCGGCACGACCCAAACCCACTCGGCTAGACCCAAACCCACTCGGCTAGACCCAAACCCACTCGGCTAGACCCAAACCCACTCGGCTAGACCCAAACCCACTCCACTAAACCCAAACCCACTCGGCTAGACCCAAACCCACTCGGCTTGACCCAAACCCACTCGGCTAGAGCCAAACCCAATCGGCTAGACCCAAACCCACACCGCTAGACCCAAACCCACGCAGCTAGACCCCAACCCACTCGGGTAGACCCAAACCCACTCGGCCAGACCGAAACCCACTCGGCTAGACCCAAACCCACTCGGCTAGACGATTACCCACTCGGCTAGACCCAAACCCACTTGGCTATACCCAAACCCACTCTGCTCGATCCGAACCCATTCGGCTAGACCCAAACCCACTCGGCTACACGATTACCCACTCGGCTAGACCCAAACCCACTTGGCTATACCCAAACACACTCTGCTCGATCCAAACCCATTCGGCTAGACCCAAACCCACTCGGCTAGACCCAAACCCACTCCGCTAGACCCAAAGCCACTCGGCTAGACCCAAACCCACTCGGCTAGCCCCAAACACACTCGGCTAGACCCAAACCCACTCAGCTAGACCCAAACCCACTCGGCTACACCCAAACCCACTCGGCTAGACACAAACCCACTCGGCTAGACCCCAACCCACTCGGGTAGACCCAAACCCACTCGGCTAGACCCAAACCCACTCAGCTAGACCCAAACCCACTCGGCCAGACCCAAACCCACTCGGCTAGACCCAAACCCACTCGGCTACACCCAAACCCACTCGGCTAGACCGAAACCCACTCGGCTAGACACAAACCCACTCGGCTGCACCCAAACCCACACCGCTAGACCCAAACCCACTCGGCTAGACCCAAACCCACCCGGCTGGACCCAAACCCACTCGGCTAGACCCAAACCCACTCGGCTAGACCCAAACCCACTCGGCTAGACCCAAACCCAATCGGCTAGACCCAAACCCACTCCGCTAGACCCAAACCCACTCAGCTAGACCCCAACCCACTCGGGTAGACCCAAACCCACTCGGCTAGACCCAAACCCACTCGGCTAGACCCAAACCCACTCCACTAAACCCAAACCCACTCGGCTAGACCCAAACCCACTCGGCTAGACCCAAACCCACTCGGCTAGAGCCAAACCCAATCGGCTAGACCCAAACCCACTCCGCTAGACCCAAACCCACTCAGCTAGACCCTAACCCACTCGGGTAGACCCAAACCCACTCGGCTAGACCGAAACCCACTCGGCTAGACCCAAACCCACTCGGCTAGACGATTACCCACTCGGCTGGACCCAAACCCACTTGGCTATACCCAAACCCACTCTGCTCGATCCAAACCCATTCGGCTAGACCCAAACCCACTCGGCTGCACCCAAACCCACACCGCTAGACCCAAACACACTCGGCTAGACCCAAACCCACTCAGCTAGACCCAAACCCACTCGGCTACACCCAAACCCACTCGGCTAGACACAAACCCACTCGGCTAGACCCCAACCCACTCGGGTAGACCCATACCCACTCGGCTAGACCCAAACCCACTCGGCTAGACCCAAACCCACTCGGCTAGACCCAAACCCACTCGGCTAGACCCAAACCCACTCGGCTACACCCAAACCCACTCGGCTAGACCCAAACCCACTCGGCTAGACACAAACCCACTCTGGTACACCCAAACCCACTCGGCTAGACCCAAACCCACTCGGCTAGACCCCAACCCACTCGGCTAGACCCAAAGCCACTCGGCTAGACCCAAACCCACTCGGCTAGACCCAAACCCACTCGGCTAGACCCCAACCCACTCGGCTAGACCCAAAGCCACTCGGCTAGACCCAACCCCATTCGGCTAGACCCAAACCCACTCGGCTACACCCAAACCCACTCGGCTAGACCCAAACCCACTCGGCTAGACCCAAACCCACTCGGCTAGACAAAACCCACTCGGCTAGACCCAAACCCACTTGGCTAGACCCAAACCCACTCGGCTAGACCCAAACCCACTCGGCTAGACCCAAACCCACTTGGCTAGAACCAAACCCACTCGGCTAGACCCAAACCTACTCGGCTGGTCCCAAACCCACTCGGCTAGACACAAACCCAATCGGCTAGACCCCAACCCACTCGGGTAGACCCAAACCCACTCGGCTAGACCCAAACCCACTCAGCTAGACCCAAACCCACTCGGCTAGACCCAAACCCACTCGGCTAGACCCAAACCCACTCGGCTACACCCAAACCCACTTGGCTAGACCGAAACCCACTCGGCTAGACACAAACCCACTCGGCTGCACCCAAACCCACACCGCTAGACCCAAACCCACTCGGCTAGACCCAAACCCACTCGGCTGGACCCAAACCCACTCGGCTAGACCCAAACCCACTCGGCTAGACCCAAACCCACTCGGCTGGACCCAAACCCACTCGGCACGACCCAAACCCACTCGGCTAGACCCAAACCCACTCGGCTAGACCCAAACCCACTCGGCTGGACCCAAACCCACTCGGCTAGACCCAAACCCACTCCACTAAACCCAAACCCACTCGGCTAGACCCAAACCCACTCGGCTAGACCCAAACCCACTCGGCTAGAGCCAAACCCAATCGGCTAGACCCAAACCCACACCGCCAGACCCAAACCCACTCAGCTAGACCCCAACCCACTCGGCTAGACGATTACCCACTCGGCTAGACCCAAACCCACTTGGCTATACCCAAACCCACTCTGCTCGATCCAAACCCATTCGGCTAGACCCAAACCCACTCGGCTGCACCCAAACCCAAACCGCTAGACCCAAACACACTCGGCTAGACCCAAACCCAATCAGCTAGACCCAAACCCACTCGGCTACACCCAAACCCACTCGGCTAGACACAAACCCACTCGGCTAGACCCCAACCCACTCGGGTAGACCCATACCCACTCGGCTAGACGCAAACCCACTCGGCTAGACCCAAACCCACTCGGCTAGACCCAAACCCACTCGGCTAGACCCAAACCCACTCGGCTACACCCAAACCCACTCGGCTAGACCCAAACCCACTCGGCTAGACACAAACCCACTCTGGTACACCCAAACCCACTCGGCTAGACCCAAACCCACTCGGCTAGACCCCAACCCACTCGGCTAGACCCAAACCCACTCAGCTAGACCCAAACCCACTCGGCTACACCCAAACCCACTCGGCTAGACACAAACCCACTCGGCTAGACCCCAACCCACTCGGGTAGACCCATACCCACTCGGCTAGACCCAAACCCACTCGGCTAGACCCAAACCCACTCGGCTAGACCCAAACCCACTCGGCTAGACCCAAACCCACTCGGCTACACCCAAACCCACTCGGCTAGACCCAAACCCACTCGGCTAGACACAAACCCACTCGGCTACACCCAAACCCACTCGGCTAGACCCAAACCCACTCGGCTAGACCCCAACCCACTCGGCTAGACCCAAAGCCACTCGGCTGGACCCAACCCCATTCGGCTAGACCCAAACCCACTCGGCTACACCCAAACCCACTCGGCTAGACCCAAACCCACTCGGCTAGACCCAAACCCACTCGGCTAGACCCAAACCCACTCGGCTAGACCCAAACCCACTTGGCTAGAACCAAACCCACTCGGCTAGACCCAAACCCACTTGGCTAGATCCAAACCCACTCGGATAGACCCAAACCCCCTCGGCTAGACCGAAACACACACGGCTAGACCCAAACCCACTCGGCTAGACCCAAACCCACTCGGCTACACGCAAACCCACTCGGCTACACCCAAAACCACTCCGCTAGACACAAACCCACTCGGCTACACCCAAACCCACTCGGCTAGACCCAAACCCACTCAGCTAGACCCACACCCACTCGGCTAGACCCAAACCCACTCGGCTGGACCCAAACCCACTTGGCTAGAACCAAACCCACTCGGCTAGACCCAAACCCACTCGGCTGGTCCCAAACCCACTCGGCTAGACACAAACCCAATCGGCTAGACCCCAACCCACTCGGGTAGACCCAAACCCACTCGGCTAGACCCAAACCCAGTCAGCTAGACCCAAACCCACTCGGCTAGACCCAAACCCACTCGGCTAGACCCAAACCCACTCGGCTACACCCAAACCCACTCGGCTAGACCGAAACCCACTCAGCTAGACAGAAACCCACTCGGCTGCACCCAAACCCACACCGCTAGACCCAAACCCACTCGGCTAGACCCAAACCCACTCGGCTGGACCCAAACCCACTCGGCTAGACCCAAACCCACTCGGCTAGACCCAAACCCACTCGGCTAGACCCAAACCCACTCGGCACGACCCAAACCCACTCGGCTAGACCCAAACCCACTCGGCTAGACCCAAACCCACTCGGCACGACCCAAACCCACTCGGCCAGACCCAAACCCACTCGGCTAGACCCAAACCCACTCGGCTAGACCCAAACCCACTCGGCTAGACCCAAACCAACTCCTCTAAACCCAAACCCACTCGGCTAGACCCAAACCCACTCGGCTAGACCCAAACCCACTCGGCTAGAGCCAAACCCAATCGGCTAGACCCAAACCCACACCGCTAGACCCAAACCCACTCGGCTAGACCCAAACCCACTCGGCTAGACCCAAACCCACTCGGCTAGACCCAAACCCACTCGGCTAGACCCAAACCCACTCGGCTAGACCCAAACCCACTCGGCTAGACCCAAACCCACTCGGCTAGACCCAAACCCACTCGGCTAGACCCCAACCCACTCGGGTAGACCCATACCCACTCGGCTAGACCCAAACCCACTCGTCTAGACCCAAACCCACTCGGCTAGACCCAAACCCACTCGGCTAGACCCAAACCCACTCGGCTACACCCAAACCCACTCGGCTAGACCCAAGCCCACTCGGCTAGACACAAACCCACTCGGCTACACCCAAACCCACTCGGCTAGACCCAAACCCACTCGGCTAGACCCAAACCCACTCGGCTAGACCCAAAGCCACTCGGCTAGACCCAACCCCATTCGGCTAGACCCAAACCCACTCGGCTACACCCAAACCCAATCGGCTAGACCCAAACCCACTCGGCTAGACCCAAACCCACTCGGCTAGACCCAAACCCACTCGGCTGGACCCAAACCCACTCGGCTAGACCCAAACCCACTCGGCTAGACCCAAACCCACTCGGCTGGACCCAAACCCACTCGGCACGACCCAAACCCACTCGGCTAGACCCAAACCCACTCGGCTAGACCCAAACCCACTCGGCTGGACCCAAACCCACTCGGCTAGACCCAAACCCACTCCACTAAACCCAAACCCACTCGGCTAGACCCAAACCCACTCGGCTAGACCCAAACCTACTCGGCTAGAGCCAAACCCAAACGGCTAGACCCAAACCCACACCGCCAGACCCAAACCCACTCAGCTAGACCCCAACCCACTCGGCTAGACGAGTACCCACTCGGCTAGACCCAAACCCACTTGGCTATACCCAAACCCACTCTGCTCGATCCAAACCCATTCGGCTAGACCCAAACCCACTCGGCTGCACCCAAACCCAAACCGCTAGACCCAAACACACTCGGCTAGACCCAAACCCAATCAGCTAGACCCAAACCCACTCGGCTACACCCAAACCCACTCGGCTAGACACAAACCCACTCGGCTAGACCCCAACCCACTCGGGTAGACCCATACCCACTCGGCTAGACCCAAACCCACTCGGCTAGACCCAAACCCACTCGGCTAGACCCAAACCCACTCGGCTAGACCCAAACCCACTCGGCTACACCCAAACCCACTCGGCTAGACCCAAACCCACTCGGCTAGACACAAACCCACTCTGGTACACCCAAACCCACTCGGCTAGACCCAAACCCACTCGGCTAGACCCCAACCCACTCGGCTAGACCCAAAGCCACTCGGCTAGACCCAAACCCACTCGGCTAGACCCAAACCCACTCGGCTAGACCCAAACCCACTCGGCTAGACGCAAACCCACTCAGCTAGACCCAAACCCACTCGGCTACACCCAAACCCACTCGGCTAGACACAAACCCACTCGGCTAGACCCCAACCCACTCGGGTAGACCCATACCCACTCGGCTAGACCCAAACCCACTCGGCTAGACCCAAACCCACTCGGCTAGACCCAAACCCACTCGGCTAGACCCAAACCCACTCGGCTACACCCAAACCCACTCGGCTAGACCCAAACCCACTCGGCTAGACACAAACCCACTCGGCTACACCCAAACACACTCGGCTAGACCCAAACCCACTCGGCTAGACCCCAACCCACTCGGCTAGACCCAAAGCCACTCGGCTAGACCCAACCCCATTCGGCTAGACCCAAACCCACTCGGCTACACCCAAACCCACTCGGCTAGACCCAAACCCACTCGGCTAGACCCAAACCCACTCGGCTAGACCCAAACCCACTCGGCTAGACCCAAACCCACTCGGCTAGAACCAAACCCACTCGGCTAGACCCAAACCCACTTGGCTAGATCCAAACCCACTTGGATAGACCCAAACCCCCTCGGCTAGACCGAAACACACACGGCTAGACCCAAACCCACTCGGCTAGACCCAAACCCACTCGGCTACACCCAAACCCACTCGGCTACACCCAAAACCACTCCGCTAGACACAAACCCACTCGGCTACACCCAAACCCACTCGGCTAGACCCAAACCCACTCAGCTAGACCCACACCCACTCGGCTAGACCCAAACCCACTCGGCTGGACCCAAACCCACTTGGCTAGAACCAAACCCACTCGGCTTGACCCAAACCCACTCGGCTGGTCCCAAACCCACTCGGCTAGACACAATCCCAATCGGCTAGACCCCAACCCACTCGGGTAGACCCAAACCCACTCGGCTAGACCCAAACCCAGTCAGCTAGACCCAAACCCACTCGGCTAGACCCAAACCCACTCGGCTAGACCCAAACCCACTCGGCTACACCCAAACCCACTCGGCTAGACCGAAACCCACTCGGCTAGACTGAAACCCACTCGGCTGCACCCAAACCCACACCGCTAGACCCAAACCCACTCGGCTAGACCCAAACCTACTCGGCTAGAGCCAAACCCAAACGGCTAGACCCAAACCCACACCGCCAGACCCAAACCCACTCAGCTAGACCCCAACCCACTCGGCTAGACGATTACCCACTCGGCTAGACCCAAACCCACTTGGCTATACCCAAACCCACTCTGCTCGATCCAAACCCATTCGGCTAGACCCAAACCCACTCGGCTGCACCCAAACCCAAACCGCTAGACCCAAACACACTCGGCTAGACCCAAACCCAATCAGCTAGACCCAAACCCACTCGGCTACACCCAAACCCACTCGGCTAGACACAAACCCACTCGGCTAGACCCCAACCCACTCGGGTAGACCCATACCCACTCGGCTAGACCCAAACCCACTCGGCTAGACCCAAACCCACTCGGCTAGACCCAAACCCACTTGGCTAGACCCAAACCCACTCGGCTACACCCAAACCCACTCGGCTAGACCCAAACCCACTCGGCTAGACACAAACCCACTCTGGTACACCCAAACCCACTCGGCTAGACCCAAACCCACTCGGCTAGACCCCAACCCACTCGGCTAGACCCAAAGCCACTCGGCCAGACCCAAACCCACTCGGCTAGACCCAAACCCACTCGGCTAGACCCAAACCCACTCGGCTAGACGCAAACCCACTCAGCTAGACCCAAACCCACTCGGCTACACCCAAACCCACTCGGCTAGACACAAACCCACTCGGCTAGACCCCAACCCACTCGGGTAGACCCATACCCACTCGGCTAGACCCAAACCCACTCGGCTAGACCCAAACCCACTCGGCTAGACCCAAACCCACTCGGCTAGACCCAAACCCACTCGGCTACACCCAAACCCACTCGGCTAGACCCAAACCCACTCGGCTAGACACAAACCCACTCGGCTACACCCAAACACACTCGGCTAGACCCAAACCCACTCGGCTAGACCCCAACCCACTCGGCTAGACCCAAAGCCACTCGGCTAGACCCAACCCCATTCGGCTAGACCCAAACCCACTCGGCTACACCCAAACCCACTCGGCTAGACCCAAACCCACTCGGCTAGACCCAAACCCACTCGGCTAGACCCAAACCCACTCGGCTAGACCCAAACCCACTCGGCTAGAACCAAACCCACTCGGCTAGACCCAAACCCACTTGGCTAGATCCAAACCCACTTGGATAGACCCAAACCCCCTCGGCTAGACCGAAACACACACGGCTAGACCCAAACCCACTCGGCTAGACCCAAACCCACTCGGCTACACCCAAACCCACTCGGCTACACCCAAAACCACTCCGCTAGACACAAACCCACTCGGCTACACCCAAACCCACTCGGCTAGACCCAAACCCACTCAGCTAGACCCACACCCACTCGGCTAGACCCAAACCCACTCGGCTGGACCCAAACCCACTTGGCTAGAACCAAACCCACTCGGCTTGACCCAAACCCACTCGGCTGGTCCCAAACCCACTCGGCTAGACACAATCCCAATCGGCTAGACCCCAACCCACTCGGGTAGACCCAAACCCACTCGGCTAGACCCAAACCCAGTCAGCTAGACCCAAACCCACTCGGCTAGACCCAAACCCACTCGGCTAGACCCAAACCCACTCGGCTACACCCAAACCCACTCGGCTAGACCGAAAACCACTCGGCTAGACTGAAACCCACTCGGCTGCACCCAAACCCACACCGCTAGACCCAAACCCACTCGGCTAGACCCAAACCCACTCGGCTGGACGCAAACCCACTCGGCTAGAACCAAACCCACTCGGCTAGACCCAAACCCACTCGGCTAGACCCAAACCCACTCGGCACGACCCAAACCCTCTCGGCTAGACCCAAACCCACTCGGCTAGACCCAAACCCACTCGGCACGACCCAAACCCACTCGGCTAGACCCAAACCCACTCGGCTAGACCCAAACCCACTCGGCTAGACCCAAACCCAAACGGCTAGACCCAAACCAACTCCACTAAACCCAAACCCACTCGGCTAGACCCAAACCCACTCGGCTAGACCCAAACCCACTCGGCTAGAGCCAAACCCAATCGGCTAGACCCAAACCCACACCGCTAGACCCAAACCCACTCGGCTAGACCCAAACCCACTCGGCTAGACCCAAACCCACTCGGCTAGACCCAAACCCACTCGGCTAGACCCAAACCCACTCCGCTAGACCCAAACCCACTCCGCTACACCCAAACCCACTCGGCTACACCCAAAACCACTCGGCTAGACACAAACCCACTCGGCTACACCCAAACCCACTCGGCTAGACCCAAACCCACTCGGCTAGACCCAAACCCACTCGGCTAGACCCAAAGCCACTCGGCTAGACCCAACCCCATTCGGCTAGACCCAAACCCACTCGGCTACACCCAAACCCACTCGGCTAGACCCAAACCCACTCGGCTAGACCCAAACCCACTCGGCTAGACCCAAACCCACTCGTCACGACCCAAACCCACTCGGCTAGACCCAAACCCACTCGGCTAGAGCCAAACCCACTCGGTTAGACCCAAACCCACTCGGCTAGACCCAAACCCAATCGGCTAGACCCAAACCCACTCGGCTAGACCCAAACCCACTCGGCTAGACCCAAACCCACTCGGCTAGAGCCAAACCCAATCGGCTAGACCCAAACCCACACCGCTAGACCCAAACCCACTCAGCTAGACCCCAACCCACTCGGGTAGACCCAAACCCACTCGGCTAGACCGAAATCCACTCGGCTAGACCCAAACCCACTCGGCTAGACGATTACCCTCTCGGCTAGACCCAAACCCACTTGGCTATACCCAAACCCACTCTGCTCGATCCAAACCCATTCGGCTAGACCCAAACCCACTCGGCTAGACCCAAACCCACTCGGCTAGACCCAAACCCACTTGGCTATACCCAAACCCACTCTGCTCGATCCAAACCCATTCGGCTAGACCCAAACCCACTCGGCTGCACCCAAACCCACACCGCTAGACCCAAACACACTCGGCTAGACACAAACCCAATCAGCTAGACCCAAACCCACTCGGCTACACCCAAACCCACTCGGCTAGACACAAACCCACTCGGCTAGACCCCAACCCACTCGGGTAGACCCATACCCACTCGGCTAGACCCAAACCCACTCGGCTAGACCCAAACCCACTCGGCTAGACCCAAACCCACTCGGCTACACCCAAACCCACTCGGCTAGACCCAAACCCACTCGGCTAGACACAAACCCACTCTGGTACACCCAAACCCACTCGGCTAGACCCAAACCCACTCGGCTAGACCCCAACCCACTCGGCTAGACCCAAAGCCACTCGGCTAGACCCAAACCCACTCGGCTAGACCCAAACCCACTCGGCTAGACCCAAACCCAATCGGCTAGACCCAAACCCACTCAGCTAGACCCAAACCCACTCGGCTACACCCAAACCCACTCGGCTAGACACAAACCCACTCGGCTAGACCCCAACCCACTCGGGTAGACCCATACCCACTCGGCTAGACCCAAACCCACTCGGCTAGACCCAAACCCACTCGGCTAGACCCAAACCCACTCGCCTAGACCCAAACCCACTCGGCTACACCCAAACCCACTCGGCTAGACCCAAACCCACTCGGCTAGACACAAACCCACTCGGCTACACCCAAACCCACTCGGCTAGACCCAAACCCACTCGGCTAGACCCCAACCCACTCGGCTAGACCCAAAGCCACTCGGCTAGACCCAACCCCATTCGGCTAGACCCAAACCCACTCGGCTACACCCAAACCCACTCGGCTAGACCCAAACCCACTCGGCTAGACCCAAACCCACTCGGCTAGACCCAAACCCACTCGGCTAGACCCAAACCCACTTGGCTAGAACCAAACCCACTCGGCTAGACCCAAACCCACTTGGCCAGATCCAAACCCACTCGGATAGACCCAAACCCCCTCGGCTAGACCGAAACACACACGGCTAGACCCAAACCCACTCGGCTGGTCCCAAACCCACTCCGCTAGACACAAACCCAATCGGCTAGACCCCAACCCACTCGGGTAGACCCAAACCCACTCGGCTAGACCCAAACCCACTCGGCTGGACCCAAACCCACTCGGCTAGACCCAAACCCACTCGGCTAGACCCAAACCCACTCGGCTAGACCCAAACCCACTCGGCACGACCCAAACCCACTCGGCTAGACCCAAACCCACTCGGCTAGACTCAAACCCACTCGGCACGACCCAAACCCACTCGGCTAGACCCAAACCCACTCGGCTAGACCCAAACCCACTCGGCTAGACCCAAACCCACTCGGCTAGACCCAAACCAACTCCACTAAACCCAAACCCACTCGGCTAGACCCAAACCCACTCGGCTACACCCAAACCCACTCGGCAAGAGCCAAACCCAATCGGCTAGACCCAAACCCACACCGCTAGACCCAAACCCACTCGGCTAGACCCAAACCCACACGGCTAGAACCAAACCCACTCGGCTAGACCCAAACCCACTTGGCCAGATCCAAACCCACTCGGATAGACCCAAACCCCCTCGGCTAGACCGAAACACACACGGCTAGACCCAAACCCACTCGGCTGGTCCCAAACCCACTCCGCTAGACACAAACCCAATCGGCTAGACCCCAACCCACTCGGGTAGACCCAAACCCACTCGGCTAGACCCAAACCCACTCGGCTGGACCCAAACCCACTCGGCTAGACCCAAACCCACTCGGCTAGACCCAAACCCACTCGGCTAGACCCAAACCCACTCGGCACGACCCAAACCCACTCGGCTAGACCCAAACCCACTCGGCTAGACTCAAACCCACTCGGCACGACCCAAACCCACTCGGCTAGACCCAAACCCACTCGGCTAGACCCAAACCCACTCGGCTAGACCCAAACCCACTCGGCTAGACCCAAACCAACTCCACTAAACCCAAACCCACTCGGCTAGACCCAAACCCACTCGGCTACACCCAAACCCACTCGGCAAGAGCCAAACCCAATCGGCTAGACCCAAACCCACACCGCTAGACCCAAACCCACTCGGCTAGACCCAAACCCACACGGCTACACCCAAACACACTCGGCTAGACCCAAAACCACTCGGCTGGACACAAACCCACTCGGCTAGACCCCAACCCACTCGGGTAGACCCATACCCACTCGGCTAGACCCAAACCCACTCGTCTAGACCCAAACCCACTCGGCTAGACCCAAACCCACTCGGCTAGACCAAAACCCACTCGGCTACACCCAAACCCACTCGGCTAGACCCAAACCCACTCGGCTAGACACAAACCCACTCGGCTAGACCCAAACCCACTCCGCTAGACCCAAACCCACTCCGCTAGACCCAAGCCCACTCGGCTAGACCCAAACCCACTCAGCTAGGCGCAAACCCACTCGGCTAGACGCAAACCCACTCGGCTAGACCCAAACCCACTCGGCAAGACCCAAACCCACTCGGCTAGACCCAAACCCACTCGGCTAGACGATTACCCACTCGGCTAGACCCAAACCCACTTGGCTAGACCCAAACCCACTCTGCTCGATCCAAACCCATTCGGCTAGACCCAAACCCACTTGGCTACACCCAAACCCACAACGCTAGACCCAAACCCACTCGGCTAGACCCAAACCCACTCGGCTGGACCCAAACCCACTCGGCTAGACCCAAACCCACTCGGCTAGACCCAAACCCACTCGGCTAGACCCAAACCCACTCGGCTAGACTCAAACCCACTCCGCTAGACCCAAACCCACTCGGCTACACCCAAACCCACTCGGCTAGAACCAAACCCACTCGGCTAGACCCCAACCCACTCGGGTAGACCCAAACCCACTCGGTTAGACCCAAACCCACTCGGCTAGACCAAAAGCCACTCGGCTAGACCCAAACCCACTCGGCTAGACCCAAACCCACTCGGCTACACCCAAACCCACTTGGCTAGACCCAAACCCACTCGGCTAGACCCAAACCCACTCGGCTAGACGAAAACCCACTCAGCTGGACCCAAACCCACTCGGCTAGACCCAAACCCACTCCGCTAGACCCAAACCCACTCGGCTAGACCCAAACCCACTCGGCTAGACCCAAACACACTCGGCTAGACCCAAACCCACTCAGCTAGACCCAAACCCACTCGGCTACACCCAAACCCACTCGGCTCGACACAAACCCACTCGGCTAGACCCCAACCCACTCGGGTAGACCCAAACCCACTGGGCTAGACCCAAACCCACTCAGCTAGACCCAAACCCACTCGGCTAGACCCAAACCCACTCGGCTAGACCCAAACCCACTCGGCTACACCCAAACCCACTCGGCTAGACCGAAACCCACTCGGCTAGACACAAACCCACTCGGCTGCACCCAAACCCACACCGCTAGACCCAAACCCACTCGGCTAGACCCAAACCCACTCGGCTGGACCCAAACCCACTCGGCTAGACCCAAACCCACTCGGCTAGACCCAAACCCACTCGGCTAGACCCAAACCCACTCGGCTGGACCCAAACCCACTCGGCTAGACCCAAACCCACTCCACTAAACCCAAACCCACTCGGCTAGACCCAAACCCACTCGGCTAGACGCAAACCAACTCGGCTAGAGCCAAACCCAATCGGCCAGACCCAAACCCACACCGCTAGACCCAAACCCACTCAGCTAGACCCCAACCCACTCGGGTAGACCCAAACCCACTCGGCTAGACCGAAACCCACTCGGCTAGACCCAAACCCACTCGGCTACACCCAAACCCACTCGGCTAGACACAAACCCACTCGGCTAGACCCCAACCCGCTCGGGTAGACCCAAACCCACTCGGCTAGACCCAAACCCACTCAGCTTGACCCAAACCCACTCGGCTAGACCCAAACCCACTCGGTTAGACCCAAACCCACTCGGCTACACCCAAACCCACTCGGCTAGACCGAAACCCACTCGGCCAGACACAAACCCACACGGCTGCACCCAAACCCACACCGCTAGACCCAAACCCACTCGGCTAGACCCAAACCCACTCGGCTAGACCCAAACCCACTCAGCTAGACCCCAACCCACTCGGGTAGACCCAAACACACTCGGCTAGACCGAAACCCACTCGGCTAGACCCAAACCCACTCGGCTAGACGATTACCCACTCGGCTAGACCCAAACCCACTCTGCTAGACCCAAACCCACTCTGCTCGATCCAAACCCATTCGGATAGACCCAAACCCACTCGGCTGCACCCAAACCCACACCGCTAGACCCAAACCCACTCGGCACGACCCAAACCCACTCGGCTAGACCCAAACCCACTCGGCTAGACCCAAACCCACTCGGCTAGACCCAAACCCACTCGGCTAGACCCAAACCCACTCCACTAAACCCAAACCCACTCGGCTACACCCAAACCCACTCGGCTAGACACAAACCCACTCGGCTAGACCCCAACCCACTCGGGTAGACCAAAACCCACTGGGCTAGACACAAACCCACTCGGCTAGACCCCAACCCACTCGGGTAGACCAAAACCCACTCGGCTAGACACAAACCCACTCGGCTAGACCCCAACCCACTCGGGTAGACCCATACCCACTCGGCTAGACCCAAACCCACTCGTCTAGACCCAAACCCACTCGGCTAGACTCAAACCCACTCCGCTAGACCCAAACCCACTCGGCTACACCCAAACCCACTCGGCTAGAACCAAACCCACTCGGCTAGACCCCAACCCACTCGGGTAGACCCAAACCCACTCGGTTAGACCCAAACCCACTCGGCTAGACCCAAACCCACTCGGCTACACCCAAACCCACTTGGCTAGACCCAAACCCACTCGGCTAGACCCAAACCCACTCGGCTAGACGAAAACCCACTCAGCTGGACCCAAACCCACTCGGCTAGACCCAAACCCACTCCGCTAGACCCAAACCCACTCGGCTAGACCCAAACCCACTCGGCTAGACCCAAACACACTCGGCTAGACCCAAACCCACTCAGCTAGACCCAAACCCACTCGGCTACACCCAAACCCACTCGGCTAGACACAAACCCACTCGGCTAGACCCCAACCCACTCGGGTAGACCCAAACCCACTAGGCTAGACCCAAACCCACTCAGCTAGACCCAAACCCACTCGGCTAGACCCAAACCCACTCGGCTAGACCCAAACCCACTCGGCTACACCCAAACCCACTCGGCTAGACCGAAACCCACTCGGCTAGACACAAACCCACTCGGCTGCACCCAAACCCACACCGCTAGACCCAAACCCACTCGGCTAGACCCAAACCCACTCGGCTGGACCCAAACCCACTCGGCTAGACCCAAACCCACTCGGCTAGACCCAAACCCACTCGGCTAGACCCAAACCCACTCGGCTGGACCCAAACCCACTCGGCTAGACCCAAACCCACTCCACTAAACCCAAACCCACTCGGCTAGACCCAAACCCACTCGGCTAGACGCAAACCCACTCGGCTAGAGCCAAACCCAATCGGCTAGACCCAAACCCACACCGCTAGACCCAAACCCACTCAGCTAGACCCCAACCCACTCGGGTAGACGATTACCCACTCGGCTAGACCCAAACCCACTCGGCTAGACCCAAACCCACTCGGCTAGACGATTACCCACTCGGCTAGACCCAAACCCACTCGGCTAGACCCAAACCCACTCTGCTCGATCCAAACACACTCGGCTAGACCCAAACCCACTCAGCTAGACCCAAACCCACTCGGCTACACCCAAACCCACTCGGCTAGACACAAACCCACTCGGCTAGACCCCAACCCGCTCGGGTAGACCCAAACCCACTCGGCTAGACCCAAACCCACTCAGCTTGACCCAAACCCACTCGGCTAGACCCAAACCCACTCGGTTAGACCCAAACCCACTCGGCTACACCCAAACCCACTCGGCTAGACCGAAACCCACTCGGCCAGACACAAACCCACACGGCTGCACCCAAACCCACACCGCTAGACCCAAACCCACTCGGCTAGACCCAAACCCACTCGGCTAGACCCAAACCCACTCAGCTAGACCCCAACCCACTCGGGTAGACCCAAACCCACTCGGCTAGACCGAAACCCACTCGGCTAGACCCAAACCCACTCGGCTAGACGATTACCCACTCGGCTAGACCCAAACCCACTCTGCTAGACCCAAACCCACTCTGCTCGATCCAAACCCATTCGGATAGACCCAAACCCACTCGGCTGCACCCAAACCCACACCGCTAGACCCAAACCCACTCAGCACGACCCAAACCCACTCGGCTAGACCCAAACCCACTCGGCTAAACCCAAACCCACTCGGCTAGACCCAAACCCACTCGGCTAGACCCAAACCCACTCCACTAAACCCAAACCCACTCGGCTACACCCAAACCCACTCGGCTAGACACAAACCCACTCGGCTAGACCCCAACCCACTCGGGTAGACCAAAACCCACTCGGCTAGACACAAACCCACTCGGCTAGACCCCAACCCACTCGGGTAGACCAAAACCCACTCGGCTAGACACAAACCCACTCGGCTAGACCCCAACCCACTCGGGTAGACCCATACCCACTCGGCTAGACCCAAACCCACTCGTCTAGACCCAAACCCACTCGGCTAGACCCAAACCCACTCGGCTAGACCCAAACCCACTCGGCTACACCCAAACCCACTCGGCTAGACCCAAACCCACTCGGCTAGACACAAACCCACTCGGCTAGACCCAAACCCACTCCGCTAGACCCAAACCCACTCCGCTAGACCCAAGCCCACTCCGCTAGACCCAAACCCACTCAGCTAGGCGCAAACCCACTCGGCTAGACCCAAACCCACTCGGCTAGACGATTACCCACTCGGCTAGACCCAAACCCACTTGGCTAGACCCAAACCCACTCTGCTCGATCCAAACCCATTCGGCTAGACCCAAACCCACTCGGCTACACCCAAACCCACAACGCTAGACCCAAACCCACTCGGCTAGACCCAAACCCACTCGGCTGGACCCAAACCCACTCGGCTAGACCCAAACCCACTCGGCTAGACCCAAACCCACTCGGCTAGACCCAAACCCACTCGGCTAGACTCAAACCCACTCCGCTAGACCCCAACCCTCTCGGGTAGACCCAAACCCACTCGGTTAGACCCAAACCCACTCGGCTAGACCCAAAGCCACTCGGCTAGACCCAAACCCACTCGGCTAGACCCAAACCCACTCGGCTACACCCAAACCCACTTGGCTAGACCCAAACCCACTCGGCTAGACCCAAACCCACTCGGCTAGACGAAAACCCACTCAGCTAGACCCAAACCCACTCGGCTAGACCCAAACCCACTCCGCTAGACCCAAACCCACTCGGCTAGACCCAAACCCACTCGGCTAGACCCAAACACACTCGGCTAGACCCAAACCCACTCAGCTAGACCCAAACCCACTCGGCTACACCCAAACCCACTCGGCTAGACACAAACCCACTCGGCTAGACCCCAACCCACTCGGGTAGACCCAAACCCACTAGGCTAGACCCAAACCCACTCAGCTAGACCCAAACCCACTCGGCTAGACCCAAACCCACTCGGCTAGACCCAAACCCACTCGGCTACACCCAAACCCACTCGGCTAGACCGAAACCCACTCGGCTAGACACAAACCCACTCGGCTGCACCCAAACCCACACCGCTAGACCCAAACCCACTCGGCTAGACCCAAACCCACTCGGCTGGACCCAAACCCACTCGGCTAGACCCAAACCCACTCGGCTAGACCCAAACCCACTCGGCTAGACCCAAACCCACTCGGCTGGACCCAAACCCACTCGGCTACACCCAAACCCACTCCACTAAACCCAAACCCACTCGGCTAGACCCAAACCCACTCGGCTAGACGCAAACCCACTCGGCTAGAGCCAAACCCAATCGGCTAGACCCAAACCCACACCGCTAGACCCAAACCCACTCAGCTAGACCCCAACCCACTCGGGTAGACCCAAACCCACTCGGCTAGACCGAAACCCACTCGGCTAGACCCAAACCCACTCGGCTAGACGATTACCCACTCGGCTAGACCCAAACCCACTCGGCTAGACCCAAACCCACTCTGCTCGATCCAAACCCACTCGGCTACACCCAAACCCACTCGGCTAGACACAAACCCACTCGGCTAGACCCCAACCCGCTCGGGTAGACCCAAACCCACTCGGCTAGACCCAAACCCACTCAGCTTGACCCAAACCCACTCGGCTAGACCCAAACCCACTCGGTTAGACCCAAACCCACTCGGCTACACCCAAACCCACTCGGCTAGACCCAAACCCACTCGGCTACACCCAAACCCACTCGGCTAGACACAAACCCACTCGGCTAGACCCCAACCCACTCGGGTAGACCCAAACCCACTAGGCTAGACCCAAACCCACTCAGCTAGACCCAAACCCACTCGGCTAGACCCAAACCCACTCGGCTAGACCCAAACCCACTCGGCTACACCCAAACACACTCGGCTAGACCGAAACCCACTCGGCTAGACACAAACCCACTCGGCTGCACCCAAACCCACACCGCTAGACCCAAACCCACTCGGCTAGACCCAAACCCACTCGGCTGGACCCAAACCCACTCGGCTAGACCCAAACCCACTCGGCTAGACCCAAACCCACTCCGCTAGACCCAAACCCACTCGGCTAGACCCAAACCCACTCGGCTAGACCCAAACACACTCGGCTAGACCCAAACCCACTCAGCTAGACCCAAACCCACTCGGCTACACCCAAACCCACTCGGCTAGACTCAAACCCACTCGGCTAGACCCCAACCCACTCGGGTAGACCCAAACCCACTAGGCTAGACCCAAACCCACTCAGCTAGACCCAAACCCACTCGGCTAGACCCAAACCCACTCGGCTAGACCCAAACCCACTCGGCTACACCCAAACCCACTCGGCTAGACCGAAACCCACTCGGCTAGACACAAACCCACTCGGCTGCACCCAAACCCACACCGCTAGACCCAAACCCACTCGGCTAGACCCAAACCCACTCGGCTGGACCCAAACCCACTCGGCTAGACCCAAACCCACTCGGCTAGACCCAAACCCACTCGGCTAGACCCAAACCCACTCGGCTGGACCCAAACCCACTCGGCTACACCCAAACCCACTCCACTAAACCCAAACCCACTCGGCTAGACCCAAACCCACTCGGCTAGACGCAAACCCACTCGGCTAGAGCCAAACCCAATCGGCTAGACCCAAACCCACACCGCTAGACCCAAACCCACTCAGCTAGACCCCAACCCACTCGGGTAGACCCAAACCCACTCGGCTAGACCGAAACCCACTCGGCTAGACCCAAACCCACTCGGCTAGACGATTACCCACTCGGCTAGACCCAAACCCACTCGGCTAGACCCAAACCCACTCTGCTCGATCCAAACCCACTCGGCTACACCCAAACCCACTCGGCTAGACACAAACCCACTCGGCTAGACCCCAACCCGCTCGGGTAGACCCAAACCCACTCGGCTAGACCCAAACCCACTCAGCTTGACCCAAACCCACTCGGCTAGACCCAAACCCACTCGGTTAGACCCAAACCCACTCGGCTACACCCAAACCCACTCGGCTAGACCCAAACCCACTCGGCTACACCCAAACCCACTCGGCTAGACACAAACCCACTCGGCTAGACCCCAACCCACTCGGGTAGACCCAAACCCACTAGGCTAGACCCAAACCCACTCAGCTAGACCCAAACCCACTCGGCTAGACCCAAACCCACTCGGCTAGACCCAAACCCACTCGGCTACACCCAAACACACTCGGCTAGACCGAAACCCACTCGGCTAGACACAAACCCACTCGGCTGCACCCAAACCCACACCGCTAGACCCAAACCCACTCGGCTAGACCCAAACCCACTCGGCTGGACCCAAACCCACTCGGCTAGACCCAAACCCACTCGGCTAGACCCAAACCCACTCGGCTAGACCCAAACCCACTCGGCTGGACCCAAACCCACTCGGCTACACCCAAACCCACTCCACTAAACCCAAACCCACTCGGCTAGACCCAAACCCACTCGGCTAGACGCAAACCCACTCGGCTAGAGCCAAACCCAATCGGCTAGACCCAAACCCACACCGCTAGACCCAAACCCACTCAGCTAGACCCCAACCCACTCGGGTAGACCCAAACCCACTCGGCTAGACCGAAACCCACTCGGCTAGACCCAAACCCACTCGGCTAGACGATTACCCACTCGGCTAGACCCAAACCCACTCGGCTAGACCCAAACCCACTCTGCTCGATCCAAACACACTCGGCCAGACCCAAACCCACTCAGCTAGACCCAAACCCACTCGGCTACACCCAAACCCACTCGGCTAGACACAAACCCACTCGGCTAGACCCCAACCCGCTCGGGTAGACCCAAACCCACTCGGCTAGACCCAAACCCACTCAGCTTGACCCAAACCCACTCGGCTAGACCCAAACCCACTCGGTTAGACCCAAACCCACTCGGCTACACCCAAACCCACTCGGCTAGACCGAAACCCACTCGGCCAGACACAAACCCACACGGCTGCACCCAAACCCACACCGCTAGACCCAAACCCACTCGGCTAGACCCAAACCCACTCGGCTAGACCCAAACCCACTCAGCTAGACCCCAACCCACTCGGTAGACCCAAACCCACTCGGCTAGACCGAAACCCACTCGGCTAGACCCAAACCCACTCGGCTAGACGATTACCCACTCGGCTAGACCCAAACCCACTCTGCTAGACCCAAACCCACTCTGCTCGATCCAAACCCATTCGGATAGACCCAAACCCACTCGGCTGCACCCAAACCCACACCGTTAGACCCAAACCCACTCGGCACGACCCAAACCCACTCGGCTAGACCCAAACCCACTCGGCTAGACCCAAACCCACTCGGCTAGACCCAAACCCACTCGGCTAGACCCAAACCCACTCCACTAAACCCAAACCCACTCGGCTACACCCAAACCCACTCGGCTAGACACAAACCCACTCGGCTAGACCCCAACCCACTCGGGTAGACCAAAACCCACTCGGCTAGACACAAACCCACTCGGCTAGACCCCAACCCACTCGGGTAGACCAAAACCCACTCGGCTAGACACAAACCCACTCGGCTAGACCCCAACCCACTCGGGTAGACCCATACCCACTCGGCTAGACCCAAACCCACTCGTCTAGACCCAAACCCACTCGGCTAGACTCAAACCCACTCCGCTAGACCCAAACCCACTCGGCTACACCCAAACCCACTCGGCTAGAACCAAACCCACTCGGCTAGACCCCAACCCACTCGGGTAGACCCAAACCCACTCGGTTAGACCCAAACCCACTCGGCTAGACCCAAAGCCACTCGGCTAGACCCAAACCCACTCGGCTAGACCCAAACCCACTCGGCTACACCCAAACCCACTTGGCTAGACCCAAACCCACTCGGCTAGACCCAAACCCACTCGGCTAGACGAAAACCCACTCAGCTGGACCCAAACCCACTCGGCTAGACCCAAACCCACTCCGCTAGACCCAAACCCACACGGCTAGACCCAAACCCACTCGGCTAGACCCAAACACACTCGGCTAGACCCAAACCCACTCAGCTAGACCCAAACCCACTCGGCTACACCCAAACCCACTCGGCTAGACACAAACCCACTCGGCTAGACCCCAACCCACTCGGGTAGACCCAAACCCACTAGGCTAGACCCAAACCCACTCAGCTAGACCCAAACCCACTCGGCTAGACCCAAACCCACTCGGCTAGACCCAAACCCACTCGGCTACACCCAAACCCACTCGGCTAGACCGAAACCCACTCGGCTAGACACAAACCCACTCGGCTGCATCCAAACCCACACCGCCAAACCCAAACCCACTCGGCTAGACCCAAACCCACTCGGCTGGACCCAAACCCACTCGGCTAGACCCAAACCCACTCGGCTAGACCCAAACCCACTCGGCTAGACCCAAACCCACTCGGCTGGACCCAAACCCACTCGGCTAGACCCAAACCCACTCCACTAAACCCAAACCCACTCGGCTAGACCCAAACCCACTCGGCTAGACGCAAACCCACTCGGCTAGAGCCAAACCCAATCGGCTAGACCCAAACCCACACCGCTAGACCCAAACCCACTCAGCTAGACCCCAACCCACTCGGGTAGACCCAAACCCACTCGGCTAGACCGAAACCCACTCGGCTAGACCCAAACCCACTCGGCTAGACGATTACCCACTCGGCTAGACCCAAACCCACTCGGCTAGACCCAAACCCACTCTGCTCGATCCAAACACACTCGGCTAGACCCAAACCCACTCAGCTAGACCCAAACCCACTCGGCTACACCCAAACCCACTCGGCTAGACACAAACCCACTCGGCTAGACCCCAACCCGCTCGGGTAGACCCAAACCCACTCGGCTAGACCCAAACCCACTCAGCTTGACCCAAACCCACTCGGCTAGACCCAAACCCACTCGGTTAGACCCAAACCCACTCGGCTACACCCAAACCCACTCGGCTAGACCGAAACCCACTCGGCCAGACACAAACCCACACGGCTGCACCCAAACCCACACCGCTAGACCCAAACCCACTCGGCTAGACCAAAACCCACTCGGCTAGACACAAACCCACTCGGCTAGACCCCAACCCACTCGGGTAGACCAAAACCCACTCGGCTAGACACAAACCCACTCGGCTAGACCCCAACCCACTCGGGTAGACCCATACCCACTCGGCTAGACCCAAACCCACTCGTCTAGACCCAAACCCACTCGGCTAGACTCAAACCCACTCCGCTAGACCCAAACCCACTCGGCTACACCCAAACCCACTCGGCTAGAACCAAACCCACTCGGCTAGACCCCAACCCACTCGGGTAGACCCAAACCCACTCGGTTAGACCCAAACCCACTCGACTAGACCCAAAGCCACTCGGCTAGACCCAAACCCACTCGGCTAGACCCAAACCCACTCGGCTACACCCAAACCCACTTGGCTAGACCCAAACCCACTCGGCTAGACCCAAACCCACTCGGCTAGACGAAAACCCACTCAGCTGGACCCAAACCCACTCGGCTAGACCCAAACCCACTCCGCTAGACCCAAACCCACTCGGCTAGACCCAAACCCACTCGGCTAGACCCAAACACACTCGGCTAGACCCAAACCCACTCAGCTAGACCCAAACCCACTCGGCTACACCCAAACCCACTCGGCTAGACACAAACCCACTCGGCTAGACACCAACCCACTCGGGTAGACCCAAACCCACTAGGCTAGACCCAAACCCACTCAGCTAGACCCAAACCCACTCGGCTAGACCCAAACCCACTCGGCTAGACCCAAACCCACTCGGCTACACCCAAACCCACTCGGCTAGACCGAAACCCACTCGGCTAGACACAAACCCACTCGGCTGCACCCAAACCCACACCGCTAGACCCAAACACACTCGGCTAGACCCAAACCCACTCGGCTGGACCCAAACCCACTCGGCTAGACCCAAACCCACTCGGCTAGACCCAAACCCACTCGGCTAGACCCAAACCCACTCGGCTGGACCCAAACCCACTCGGCTAGACCCAAACCCACTCCACTAAACCCAAACCCACTCGGCTAGACCCAAACCCACTCGGCTAGACGCAAACCCACTCGGCTAGAGCCAAACCCAATCGGCTAGACCCAAACCCACACCGCTAGACCCAAACCCACTCAGCTAGACCCCAACCCACTCGGGTAGACCCAAACCCACTCGGCTAGACCGAAACCCACTCGGCTAGACCCAAACCCACTCGGCTAGACGATTACCCACTCGGCTAGACCCAAACCCACTCGGCTAGACCCAAACCCACTCTGCTCGATCCAAACACACTCGGCTAGACCCAAACCCACTCAGCTAGACCCAAACCCACTCGGCTACACCCAAACCCACTCGGCTAGACACAAACCCACTCGGCTAGACCCCAACCCGCTCGGGTAGACCCAAACCCACTCGGCTAGACCCAAACCCACTCGGCTAGACCCAAACCCACTCGGTTAGACCCAAACCCACTCGGCTACACCCAAACCCACTCGGCTAGACCGAAACCCACTCGGCCAGACACAAACCCACACGGCTGCACCCAAACCCACACCGCTAGACCCAAACCCACTCGGCTAGACCCAAACCCACTCGGCTAGACCCAAACCCACTCAGCTAGACCCCAACCCACTCGGGTAGACCCAAACCACTCGGCTAGACCGAAACCCACTCGGCTAGACCCAAACCCACTCGGCTAGACGATTACCCACTCGGCTAGACCCAAACCCACTCTGCTAGACCCAAACCCACTCTGCTCGATCCAAACCCATTCGGATAGACCCAAACCCACTCGGCTGCACCCAAACCCACACCGCTAGACCCAAACCCACTCGGCACGACCCAAACCCACTCGGCTAGACCCAAACCCACTCGGCTAAACCCAAACCCACTCGGCTAGACCCAAACCCACTCGGCTAGACCCAAACCCACTCCACTAAACCCAAACCCACTCGGCTACACCCAAACCCACTCGGCTAGACACAAACCCACTCGGCTAGACCCCAACCCACTCGGGTAGACCAAAACCCACTCGGCTAGACACAAACCCACTCGGCTAGACCCCAACCCACTCGGGTAGACCAAAACCCACTCGGCTAGACACAAACCCACTCGGCTAGACCCCAACCCACTCGGGTAGACCCATACCCACTCGGCTAGACCCAAACCCACTCGTCTAGACCCAAACCCACTCGGCTAGACCCAAACCCACTCGGCTAGACCCAAACCCACTCGGCTACACCCAAACCCACTCGGCTAGACCCAAACCCACTCGGCTAGACCCAAACCCACTCGGCTAGACGATTACCCACTCGGCTAGACCCAAACCCACTTGGCTAGACCCAAACCCACTCTGCTCGATCCAAACCCATTCGGCTAGACCCAAACCCACTCGGCTACACCCAAACCCACAACGCTAGACCCAAACCCACTCGGCTAGACCCAAACCCACTCGGCTGGACCCAAAACCACTCGGCTAGACCCAAACCCACACGGCTAGACCCAAACCCACTCGGCTAGACCCAAACCCACTCGGCTAGACTCAAACCCACTCCGCTAGACCCAAACCCACTCGGCTACACCCAAACCCACTCGGCTAGAACCAAACCCACTCGGCTAGACCCCAACCCACTCGGGTAGACCCAAACCCACTCGGTTAGACCCAAACCCACTCGGCTAGACCCAAACCCACTCGTCTAGACCCAAACCCACTCGGCTAGACCCAAACCCACTCGGCTAGACCCAAACCCACTCGGCTACACCCAAACCCACTCGGCTAGACCCAAACCCACTCGGCTAGACCCAAACCCACTCGGCTAGACGATTACCCACTCGGCTAGACCCAAACCCACTTGGCTAGACCCAAACCCACTCTGCTCGATCCAAACCCATTCGGCTAGACCCAAACCCACTCGGCTACACCCAAACCCACAACGCTAGACCCAAACCCACTCGGCTAGACCCAAACCCACTCGGCTGGACCCAAACCCACTCGGCTAGACCCAAACCCACACGGCTAGACCCAAACCCACTCGGCTAGACCCAAACCCACTCGGCTAGACTCAAACCCACTCCGCTAGACCCAAACCCACTCGGCTACACCCAAACCCACTCGGATAGAACCAAACCCACTCGGCTAGACCCCAACCCACTCGGGTAGACCCAAACCCACTCGGCTACACCCAAACCCAATTGGCTAGACCCAAACCCACTCGGCTAGACCCAAACCCACTCGGCTAGACGAAAACCCACTCAGCTGGACCCAAACCCACTCGGCTAGACCCAAACCCACTCCGCTAGACCCAAACCCACTCGGCTAGACCCAAACCCACTCGGCTAGACCCAAACACACTCGGCTAGACCCAAACCCACTCAGCTAGACCCAAACCCACTCGGCTACACCCAAACCCACTCGGCTAGACACAAACCCACTCGGCTAGACCCCAACCCACTCGGGTAGACCCAAACCCACTAGGCTAGACCCAAACCCACTCAGCTAGACCCAAACCCACTCGGCTAGACCCAAACCCACTCGGCTAGACCCAAACACACTCGGCTAGACCCAAACCCACTCAGCTAGACCCAAACCCACTCGGCTACACCCAAACCCACTCGGCTAGACACAAACCCACTCGGCTAGACCCCAACCCGCTCGGGTAGACCCAAACCCACTCGGCTTGACCAAAACCCTCTCAGCTTGACCCAAACCCAGTCGGCTAGACCCAAACCCACTCGGTTAGACCCAAACCCACTCGGCTACACCCAAACCCACTCGGCTAGACCAAAACACACTCGGCCAGACACAAACCCACACGGCTGCACCCAAACCCACACCGGTAGACCCAAACCCACTCGGCTAGACCCAAACCCACTCGGCTAGACCCAAACCCACTCAGCTAGACCCCAACCCACTCGGGTAGACCCAAACCCACTCGGCTAGACCGAAACCCACTCGGCTAGACCCAAACCCACTCGGCTAGACGATTACCCACTCGGCTAGACCCAAACCCACTCTGCTAGACCCAAACCCACTCTGCTCGATCCAAACCCATTCGGATAGACCCAAACCCACTCGGCTGCACCCAAACCCACACCGCTAGACCCAAACCCACTCGGCACGACCCAAACCCACTCGGCTAGACCCAAACCCACTCGGCTAGACCCAAACCCACTCGGCTAGACCCAAACCCACTCGGCTAGTCCCAAACCCACTCCACTAAACCCAAACCCACTCGTCTACACCCAAACCCACTCGGCTAGACACAAACCCACTCGGCTAGACCCCAACCCACTCGGGTAGACGAAAACCCACTCGGCTAGACCCAAACCCACTCGGCTAGACCCAAACCCACTCGGCTAGACCCAAACCCACTCGGCTACACCCAAACCCACTCGGCTAGACCCAAACGCACTCAGCTAGACCCAAACCCACTCGGCAAGACCCAAACCCACTCGGCACGACCCAAACCCACTCGGCTAGACACAAACCCACTCGGCTAGACCCAAACCCACTCGGCTAGACCCAAACCCACTCGGCTAGACGATTACCCACTCGGCTAGACCCAAACCCACTCGGCTAGACCCAAACCCCTCTGCTCGATCCAAACCCATTCGGCTAGACCCAAACCCACTCGGCTGCACCCAAACCCACACCGCTAGACCCAAACCCACTCGGCTAGACCCAAACCCACTCGGCTGGACCCAAACCCACTCGGCTAGACCCAAACCCACTCGGCTAGACCCAAACCCACTCGGCTAGACCCAAACCCACTCCGCTAGACCCAAACCTACTCGGCTAGACCCAAACCCACTCGGCTAGACCCAAACACACTCGGCTAGACCCAAACCCACTCAGCTAGACCCAAACCCACTCGGCTACACCCAAACCCACTCGGCTAGACACAAACCCACTCGGCTAGACCCCAACCCACTCGGGTAGACCCATACCCACTCGGCTAGATTCAAACCCACTCGGCTAGACCCAAACCCACTCGGCTACACCCAAACCCACTCGGCCAGACCCAAACCCACTCGGCTACACCCAAACCCACTCGGCTAGACCCAAACCCACTCGGCTAGACACAAACCCACTCTGCTACACCCAAACCCACTCGGCTGCACCCAAACCCACACCGCTAGACCCAAACCCACTCGGCTAGACCCAAACCCACTCGGCTGGACCCAAACCCACTCGGCTAGACCCAAACCCACTCGGCTAGACCCAAACCCACTCGGCTAGACCCAAACCCACTCGGCTGGACCCAAACCCACTCGGCTAGACCCAAACCCACTCCACTAAACCCAAACCCATTCGGCTAGACCCAAACCCACTCGGCTAGACGCAAACCCACTCGGCTAGAGCCAAACCCAATCGGCTAGACCCAAACCCACACCGCTAGACCCAAACCCACTCAGCTAGACCCCAACCCACTCGGGTAGACCCAAACCCACTCGGCTAGACCGAAACCCACTCGGCTAGACCCAAACCCACTCGGCTAGACGATTACCCACTCGGCTAGACCCAAACCCACTCGGCTAGACCCAAACCCACTCTGCTCGATCCAAACACACTCGGCTAGACCCAAACCCACTCAGCTAGACCCAAACCCACTCGGCTACACCCAAACCCACTCGGCTAGACACAAACCCACTCGGCTACACCCAAACCCACTCGGCTAGACCCCAACCCGCTCGGGTAGACCCAAACCCACTCGGCTAGACCCAAACCCACTCAGCTTGACCCAAACCCACTCGGCTAGACCCAAACCCACTCGGTTAGACCCAAACCCACTCGGCTACACCCAAACCCACTCGGCTAGACCGAAACCCACTCGGCCAGACACAAACCCACACGGCTGCACCCAAACCCACACCGCAAGACCCAAACCCACTCGGCTAGACCCAAACCCACTTGGCTAGACCCAAACCCACTCAGCTAGACCCCAACCCACTCGGGTAGACCCAAACCCACTCGGCTAGACCGAAACCCACTCGGCTAGACCCAAACCCACTCGGCTAGACGATTACCCACTCGGCTAGACCCAAACCCACTCTGCTAGACCCAAACCCACTCTGCTCGATCCAAACCCATTCGGATAGACCCAAACCCACTCGGCTGCACCCAAACCCACAACGCTAGACCCAAACCCACTCGGCACGACCCAAACCCACTCGGCTAGACCCAAACCCACTCGGCTAGACCCAAACCCACTCGGCTAGACCCAAACCCACTCGGCTAGACCCAAACCCACTCCACTAAACCCAAACCCACTCGGCTACACCCAACCCCACTCGGCTAGACACAAACCCACTCGGCTAGACCCCAACCCACTCGGGTCGACCAAAACCCACTCGGCTAGACCCAAACCCACTCGGCTAGACTCAAACCCACTCCGCTAGACCCAAACCCACTCGGCTACACCCAAACCCACTCGGCTAGAACCAAACCCACTCGGCTAGACCCCAACCCACTCGGGTAGACCCAAACCCACTCGGCTACACCCAAACCCAATTGGCTAGACCCAAACCCACTCGGCTAGACCCAAACCCACTCGGCTAGACGAAAACCCACTCAGCTGGACCCAAACCCACTCGGCTAGACCCAAACCCACTCCGCTAGACCCAAACCCACTCGGCTAGACCCAAACCCACTCGGCTAGACCCAAACACACTCGGCTAGACCCAAACCCACTCAGCTAGACCCAAACCCACTCGGCTACACCCAAACCCACTCGGCTAGACACAAACCCACTCGGCTAGACCCCAACCCACTCGGGTAGACCCAAACCCACTAGGCTAGACCCAAACCCACTCAGCTAGACCCAAACCCACTCGGCTAGACCCAAACCCACTCGGCTAGACCCAAACACACTCGGCTAGACCCAAACCCACTCAGCTAGACCCAAACCCACTCGGCTACACCCAAACCCACTCGGCTAGACACAAACCCACTCGGCTAGACCCCAACCCGCTCGGGTAGACCCAAACCCACTCGGCTTGACCAAAACCCTCTCAGCTTCACCCAAACCCACTCGGCTAGACCCAAACCCACTCGGTTAGACCCAAACCCACTCGGCTACACCCAAACCCACTCGGCTAGACCAAAACCCACTCGGCCAGACACAAACCCACACGGCTGCACCCAAACCCACACCGGTAGACCCAAACCCACTCGGCTAGACCCAAACCCACTCGGCTAGACCCAAACCCACTCAGCTAGACCCCAACCCACTCGGGTAGACCCAAACCCACTCGGCTAGACCGAAACCCACTCGGCTAGACCCAAACCCACTCGGCTAGACGATTACCCACTCGGCTAGACCCAAACCCACTCTGCTAGACCCAAACCCACTCTGCTCGATCCAAACCCATTCGGATAGACCCAAACCCACTCGGCTGCACCCAAACCCACACCGCTAGACCCAAACCCACTCGGCACGACCCAAACCCACTCGGCTAGACCCAAACCCACTCGGCTAGACCCAAACCCACTCGGCTAGACCCAAACCCACTCGGCTAGTCCCAAACCCACTCCACTAAACCCAAACCCACTCGTCTACACCCAAACCCACTCGGCTAGACACAAACCCACTCGGCTAGACCCCAACCCACTCGGGTAGACGAAAACCCACTCGGCTAGACCCAAACCCACTCGGCTAGACCCAAACCCACTCGGCTAGACCCAAACCCACTCGGCTACACCCAAACCCACTCGGCCAGACCCAAACCCACTCGGCTACACCCAAACCCACTCGGCTAGACCCAAACCCACTCGGCTAGACACAAACCCACTCTGCTACACCCAAACCCACTCGGCTGCACCCAAACCCACACCGCTAGACCCAAACCCACTCGGCTAGACCCAAACCCACTCGGCTGGACCCAAACCCACTCGGCTAGACCCAAACCCACTCGGCTAGACCCAAACCCACTCGGCTAGACCCAAACCCACTCGGCTGGACCCAAACCCACTCGGCTAGACCCAAACCCACTCCACTAAACCCAAACCCATTCGGCTAGACCCAAACCCACTCGGCTAGACGCAAACCCACTCGGCTAGAGCCAAACCCAATCGGCTAGACCCAAACCCACACCGCTAGACCCAAACCCACTCAGCTAGACCCCAACCCACTCGGGTAGACCCAAACCCACTCGGCTAGACCGAAACCCACTCGGCTAGACCCAAACCCACTCGGCTAGACGATTACCCACTCGGCTAGACCCAAACCCACTCGGCTAGACCCAAACCCACTCTGCTCGATCCAAACACACTCGGCTAGACCCAAACCCACTCAGCTAGACCCAAACCCACTCGGCTACACCCAAACCCACTCGGCTAGACACAAACCCACTCGGCTACACCCAAACCCACTCGGCTAGACCCCAACCCGCTCGGGTAGACCCAAACCCACTCGGCTAGACCCAAACCCACTCAGCTTGACCCAAACCCACTCGGCTAGACCCAAACCCACTCGGTTAGACCCAAACCCACTCGGCTACACCCAAACCCACTCGGCTAGACCGAAACCCACTCGGCCAGACACAAACCCACACGGCTGCACCCAAACCCACACCGCAAGACACAAACCCACTCGGCTAGACCCAAACCCACTTGGCTAGACCCAAACCCACTCAGCTAGACCCCAACCCACTCGGGTAGACCCAAACCCACTCGGCTAGACCAAAACCCACTCGGCTAGACCCAAACCCACTCGGCTAGACGATTACCCACTCGGCTAGACCCAAACCCACTCTGCTAGACCCAAACCCACTCTGCTCGATCCAAACCCATTCGGATAGACCCAAACCCACTCGGCTGCACCCAAACCCACACCGCTAGACCCAAACCCACTCGGCACGACCCAAACCCACTCGGCTAGACCCAAACCCACTCGGCTAGACCCAAACCCACTCGGCTAGACCCAAACCCACTCGGCTAGACCCAAACCCACTCCACTAAACCCAAACCCACTCGGCTACACCCAACCCCACTCGGCTAGACACAAACCCACTCGGCTAGACCCCAACCCACTCGGGTCGACCAAAACCCACTCGGCTAGACCCAAACCCACTCGGCTAGACTCAAACCCACTCCGCTAGACCCAAACCCACTCGGCTACACCCAAACCCACTCGGCTAGAACCAAACCCACTCGGCTAGACCCCAACCCACTCGGGTAGACCCAAACCCACTCGGCTACACCCAAACCCAATTGGCTAGACCCAAACCCACTCGGCTAGACCCAAACCCACTCGGCTAGACGAAAACCCACTCAGCTGGACCCAAACCCACTCGGCTAGACCCAAACCCACTCCGCTAGACCCAAACCCACTCGGCTAGACCCAAACCCACTCGGCTAGACCCAAACACACTCGGCTAGACCCAAACCCACTCAGCTAGACCCAAACCCACTCGGCTACACCCAAACCCACTCGGCTAGACACAAACCCACTCGGCTAGACCCCAACCCACTCGGGTAGACCCAAACCCACTAGGCTAGACCCAAACCCACTCAGCTAGACCCAAACCCACTCGGCTAGACCCAAACCCACTCGGCTAGACCCAAACACACTCGGCTAGACCCAAACCCACTCAGCTAGACCCAAACCCACTCGGCTACACCCAAACCCACTCGGCTAGACACAAACCCACTCGGCTAGACCCCAACCCGCTCGGGTAGACCCAAACCCACTCGGCTTGACCAAAACCCTCTCAGCTTGACCCAAACCCACTCGGCTAGACCCAAACCCACTCGGTTAGACCCAAACCCACTCGGCTACACCCAAACCCACTCGGCTAGACCAAAACCCACTCGGCCAGACACAAACCCACACGGCTGCACCCAAACCCACACCGGTAGACCCAAACCCACTCGGCTAGACCCAAACCCACTCGGCTAGACCCAAACCCACTCAGCTAGACCCCAACCCACTCGGGTAGACCCAAACCCACTCGGCTAGACCGAAACCCACTCGGCTAGACCCAAACCCACTCGGCTAGACGATTACCCACTCGGCTAGACCCAAACCCACTCTGCTAGACCCAAACCCACTCTGCTCGATCCAAACCCATTCGGATAGACCCAAACCCACTCGGCTGCACCCAAACCCACACCGCTAGACCCAAACCCACTCGGCACGACCCAAACCCACTCGGCTAGACCCAAACCCACTCGGCTAGACCCAAACCCACTCGGCTAGACCCAAACCCACTCGGCTAGTCCCAAACCCACTCCACTAAACCCAAACCCACTCGTCTACACCCAAACCCACTCGGCTAGACACAAACCCACTCGGCTAGACCCCAACCCACTCGGGTAGACGAAAACCCACTCGGCTAGACCCAAACCCACTCGGCTAGACCCAAACCCACTCGGCTAGACCCAAACCCACTCGGCTACACCCAAACCCACTCGGCTAGACCCAAACGCACTCAGCTAGACCCAAACCCACTCGGCAAGACCCAAACCCACTCGGCACGACCCAAACCCACTCGGCTAGACACAAACCCACTCGGCTAGACCCAAACCCACTCGGCTAGACCCAAACCCACTCGGCTAGACGATTACCCACTCGGCTAGACCCAAACCCACTCGGCTAGACCCAAACCCCTCTGCTCGATCCAAACCCATTCGGCTAGACCCAAACCCACTCGGCTGCACCCAAACCCACACCGCTAGACCCAAACCCACTCGGCTAGACCCAAACCCACTCGGCTGGACCCAAACCCACTCGGCTAGACCCAAACCCACTCGGCTAGACCCAAACCCACTCGGCTAGACCCAAACCCACTCCGCTAGACCTAAACCTACTCGGCTAGACCCAAACCCACTCGGCTAGACCCAAACACACTCGGCTAGACCCAAACCCACTCAACTAGACCCAAACCCACTCGGCTACACCCAAACCCACTCGGCTAGACACAAACCCACTCGGCTAGACCCCAACCCACTCGGGTAGACCCATACCCACTCGGCTAGATTCAAACCCACTCGGCTAGACCCAAACCCACTCGGCTACACCCAAACCCACTCGGCCAGACCCAAACCCACTCGGCTACACCCAAACCCACTCGGCTAGACCCAAACCCACTCGGCTAGACACAAACCCACTCTGCTACACCCAAACCCACTCGGCTGCACCCAAACCCACACCGCTAGACCCAAACCCACTCGGCTAGACCCAAACCCACTCGGCTGGACCCAAACCCACTCGGCTAGACCCAAACCCACTCGGCTAGACCCAAACCCACTCGGCTAGACCCAAACCCACTCGGCTGGACCCAAACCCACTCGGCTAGACCCAAACCCACTCCACTAAACCCAAACCCATTCGGCTAGACCCAAACCCACTCGGCTAGACGCAAACCCACTCGGCTAGAGCCAAACCCAATCGGCTAGACCCAAACCCACACCGCTAGACCCAAACCCACTCAGCTAGACCCCAACCCACTCGGGTAGACCCAAACCCACTCGGCTAGACCGAAACCCACTCGGCTAGACCCAAACCCACTCGGCTAGACGATTACCCACTCGGCTAGACCCAAACCCACTCGGCTAGACCCAAACCCACTCTGCTCGATCCAAACACACTCGGCTAGACCCAAACCCACTCAGCTAGACCCAAACCCACTCGGCTACACCCAAACCCACTCGGCTAGACACAAACCCACTCGGCTACACCCAAACCCACTCGGCTAGACCCCAACCCGCTCGGGTAGACCCAAACCCACTCGGCTAGACCCAAACCCACTCAGCTTGACCCAAACCCACTCGGCTAGACCCAAACCCACTCGGTTAGACCCAAACCCACTCGGCTACACCCAAACCCACTCGGCTAGACCGAAACCCACTCGGCCAGACACAAACCCACACGGCTGCACCCAAACCCACACCGCAAGACCCAAACCCACTCGGCTAGACCCAAACCCACTTGGCTAGACCCAAACCCACTCAGCTAGACCCCAACCCACTCGGGTAGACCCAAACCCACTCGGCTAGACCGAAACCCACTCGGCTAGACCCAAACCCACTCGGCTAGACGATTACCCACTCGGCTAGACCCAAACCCACTCTGCTAGACCCAAACCCACTCTGCTCGATCCAAACCCATTCGGATAGACCCAAACCCACTCGGCTGCACCCAAACCCACACCGCGAGACCCAAACCCACTCGGCACGACCCAAACCCACTCGGCTAGACCCAAACCCACTCGGCTAGACCCAAACCCACTCGGCTAGACCCAAACCCACTCGGCTAGACCCAAACCCACTCCACTAAACCCAAACCCACTCGGCTACACCCAACCCCACTCGGCTAGACACAAACCCACTCGGCTAGACCCCAACCCACTCGGGTCGACCAAAACCCACTCGGCTAGACCCAAACCCACTCGGCTAGACCCAAACCCACTCGGCTAGACCCAAACCCACTCGGCTACACCCAAACCCACTCGGCTAGACCCAAACGCACTCAGCTAGACCCAAACCCACTCGGCAAGACCCAAACCCACTCGGCACGACCCAAACCCACTCGGCTAGACACAAACCCACTCGGCTAGACCCAAACCCACTCGGCTAGACCCAAACCCACTCGGCTAGACGATTACCCACTCGGCTAGACCCAAACCCACTCGGCTAGACCCAAACCCACTCTGCTCGATCCAAACCCATTCGGCTAGACCCAAACCCACTCGGCTGCACCCAAACCCACACCGCTAGACCCAAACCCACTCGGCTAGACCCAAACCCACTCGGCTGGACCCAAACCCACTCGGCTAGACCCAAACCCACTCGGCTAGACCCAAACCCACTCGGCTAGACCCAAACCCACTCCGCTAGACCCAAACCCACTCGGCTAGACCCAAACCCACTCGGCTAGACCCAAACACACTCGGCTAGACCCAAACCCACTCAGCTAGACCCAAACCCACTCGGCTACACCCAAACCCACTCGGCTAGACACAAACCCACTCGGCTATACCCCAACCCACTCGGGTAGACCCATACCCACTCGGCTAGATTCAAACCCACTCGGCTAGACCCAAACCCACTCGGCTACACCCAAACCCACTCGGCCAGACCCAAACCCACTCGGCTACACCCAAACCCACTCGGCTAGACCCAAACCCACTCGGCTAGACACAAACCCACTCTGCTACACCCAAACCCACTCGGCTAGACCCAAACCCATTCGGCTAGACCCCAACCCACTCGGCTAGACCCAAAGCCACTCGGCTAGACCCAACCCCACTCGGCTAGACCCAAACCCACTCGGCTACACCCAAACCCACTCGGCTAGACCCAAACCCACTCGGCTAGACCCAAACCCACTCGGCTAGACCCAAACCCACTGGGCAAGACCCAAACCCACTTGGCTAGAACCAGACCCACTCGGCTAGACCCAAACCCACTCGGCTAGACACAAACCCACTCGGCTAGACCCCAACCCACTCGGGTAGACCCATACCCACTCGGCTAGATTCAAACCCACTCGGCTAGACCCAAACCCACTCGGCTACACCCAAACCCACTCGGCCAGACCCAAACCCACTCGGCTACACCCAAACCCACTCGGCTAGACCCAAACCCACTCGGCTAGACACAAACCCACTCTGCTACACCCAAACCCACTCGGCTGCACCCAAACCCACACCGCTAGACCCAAACCCACTCGGCTAGACCCAAACCCACTCGGCTGGACCCAAACCCACTCGGCTAGACCCAAACCCACTCGGCTAGACCCAAACCCACTCGGCTAGACCCAAACCCACTCGGCTGGACCCAAACCCACTCGGCTAGACCCAAACCCACTCCACTAAACCCAAACCCACTCGGCTAGACCCAAACCCACTCGGCTAGACGCAAACCCACTCGGCTAGAGCCAAACCCAATCGGCTAGACCCAAACCCACACCGCTAGACCCAAACCCACTCAGCTAGACCCCAACCCACTCGGGTAGACCCAAACCCACTCGGCTAGACCGAAACCCACTCGGCTAGACCCAAACCCACTCGGCTAGACGATTACCCACTCGGCTAGACCCAAACCCACTCGGCTAGACCCAAACCCACTCTGCTCGATCCAAACACACTCGGCTAGACCCAAACCCACTCAGCTAGACCCAAACCCACTCGGCTACACCCAAACCCACTCGGCTAGACACAAACCCACTCGGCTAGACCCCAACCCGCTCGGGTAGACCCAAACCCACTCGGCTGGACCCAAACCCACTCAGCTTGACCCAAACCCACTCGGCCATACCCAAACCCACTCGGTTAGACCCAAACCCACTCGGCTACACCCAAACCCACTCGGCTAGACCGAAACCCACTCGGCCAGACACAAACCCACACGGCTGCACCCAAACCCACACCGCTAGACCCAAACCCACTCGGCTAGACCCAAACCCACTCGGCTAGACCCAAACCCACTCAGCTAGACCCCAACCCACTCGGGTAGACCCAAACCCACTCGGCTAGACCGAAACCCACTCGGCTAGACCCAAACCCACTCGGCTAGACGATTACCCACTCGGCTAGACCCAAACCCACTCTGCTAGACCCAAACCCACTCTGCTCGATCCAAACCCATTCGGATAGACCCAAACCCACTCGGCTGCACCCAAACCCACACCGCTAGACCCAAACCCACTCGGCACGACCCAAACCCACTCGGCTAGACCCAAACCCACTCGGCTAGACCCAAACCCACTCGGCTAGACCCAAACCCACTCGGCTAGACCCAAACCCACTCCACTAAACCCAAACCCACTCGGCTAGACCCAAACCCACTCGGCTAGACACAAACCCACTCGGCTAGACCCCAACCCACTCGGGTAGACCAAAACCCACTCGGCTAGACCCAAACCCACTCGGCTAGACCCAAACCCACTCGGCTAGACCCAAACCCACTCGGCTAGACCCAAACCCACTCGGCTAGACACAAACCCACTCGGCTAGACCCCAACCCACTCGGGTAGACCCATACCCACTCGGCTAGACCCAAACCCACTCGGCTAGACCCAAACCCACTCGGCTAGACACAAACCCACTCGGCTAGATCCCAACCCACTCGGGTAGACCCATACCCACTCGGCTAGATTCAAACCCACTCGGCTAGACCCAAACCCACTCGGCTACACCCAAACCCACTCGGCCAGACCCAAACCCACTCGGCTACACCCAAACCCACTCGGCTAGACCCAAACCCACTCGGCTAGACACAAACCCACTCTGCTACACCCAAACCCACTCGGCTAGACCCAAACCCACTCGGCTAGACCCCAACCCACTCGGCTAGACCCAAAGCCACTCGGCTAGACCCAACCCCACTCGGCTAGACCCAAACCCACTCGGCTACACCCAAACCCACTCGGCTAGACCCAAACCCACTCGGCTAGACCCAAACCCACTCGGCTAGACCCAAACCCACTGGGCAAGACCCAAACCCACTTGGCTAGAACCAAACCCACTCGGCTAGACCCAAACCCACTTGGCTAGATCCAAACCCACTCGGATAGACCCAAACCCCCTCGGCGAGACCGAAACACACACGGCTAGACACAAACCAACTCGGCTGGACCCAAACCCACTCGGCTACACCCAAACCCACTCGGCTACACCCAAAACCACTCCGCTAGACACAAACCCACTCGGCTACACCCAAACCCACTCGGCTAGACCCAAACCCACTCGGCTGGACCCAAACCCACTTGGCTAGAACCAAACCCACTCGGCTAGACCCAAACCCACTCGGCTCATCCCAAACCCACTTGGCTAGACCCAAACGGACTCAGCTAGACCCAAACCCACTCGGCTAGAACCAAACCCACTCGGCTAGACCAAAACCCACTCGGCTAGACCCAAACCTACTCGGCTAGACCCAAACCCACTCGGCTAGACCCAAACCCACTCGGCTAGACCCAAACCCACTCCGATAGACCCAAACCCACTCCGCTAGACCCAAGCCCACTCCGCTAGACCCAAACCCACTCAGCTAGGCGCAAACCCACTCCGCTAGACCCAAACCCACTCGGCTAGACCAAAACCCATTCGGCTAGACCCAAACCCACTCGGCTAGACAATTACCCACTCGGCTAGACCCACACCCTAATTGGCTACACCCAAACCCACTCGGCTAGACCCAAACCCACTCAGCTAGACCCAAACCCACTCGGCCAGACCCAAACCCACTCGGCACGACCCAAACCCACTCGGCTAGACCCAAACCCACTCGGCTAGACGATTACCCACTCGGCTAGACCCAAACCCACTTGGCTAGACCCAAACCCACTCTGCTCGATCCAAACCCATTCGGCTAGACCCAAACCCACTCGGCTACACCCAAACCCACACCGCTAGACCCAAACCCACTCGGCTGGACCCAAACCCACTCGGCTGGACCCAAACGCACTCGGCTAGACCCAAACCCACTCGGCTAGACCCAAACCCTCTCGGCTAGACCCAAACCCACTCGGCTAGACCCAAACCCACTCAGCTAGACCCAAACCCACTCGGCTACACCCAAACCCACACGGCTAGAACCAAACCCACTCGGCTAGACCCCAACCCACTCGGGTAGACCCAAACCCACTCGGCTAGACCCAAACCCACTCGGCTAGACCCAAAGCCACTCGGCTAGACCCAAACCCACTCGACTAGACCCAAACCCACTCGGCTAGACCCAAACCCACTCGGCTAGACCCAAACCCACTTGGCTAGAACCAAACCCACTCGGCTAGACCCAAACCCACTCGGCTAGTCCCAAACCCACTCGGCTAGACCCAGACGGACTCGGCTAGACCCAAACCCACTCGGCTAGACCCAAACCCACTCGGCTAGACCCTAACCCACTCGGCTTGACCCAAACCCACTCGGCTAGACCCAAACCCACTCGGCTAGACCCAAACCCACTCCGCTAGACGCAAACCCACTCGGCTGGACCCAAACCCACTCGGCTAGACCGAAACCCACTCGGCTAGACACAAACCCACTCGGCTAGACCCAAACCCACTCGGCAAGACCCAAACCCACTCGGCTAGACCCAAACCCACTCGGCTAGACAATTACCCACTCGGCTAGACCCACACCCTAATTGGCTACACCCAAACCCACTCGGCTAGACCCAAACCCACTCAGCTAGACCCAGACCCACTCGGCTAGACCCAAACCCACTCGGCACGACCCAAACCCACTCGGCTAGACCCAAACACACTCGGCTAGACGATTACCCACTCGGCTAGACCCAAACCCACTTGGCTAGACCCAAACCCACTCTGCTCGATCCAAACCCATTCGGCTAGACCCAAACCCACTCGGCTACACCCAAACCCACACCACTAGACCCAAACCCACTCGGCTAGACACAAACCCACTCGGCTGGACCCAAACGCACTCGGCTAGACCCAAACCCACTCGGCTAGACCCAAACCCACTCGGCTAGACCCAAACCCACTCGGCTAGACCCAAACCCACTCAGCTAGACCCAAACCCACTCGGCTACACCCAAACCCACACGGCTAGAACCAAACCCACTCGGCTAGACCCCAACCCACTCGGGTAGACCCAAACCCACTCGGCTAGACCCAAAGCCACTCGGCTAGACCCAAAGCCACTCGGCTAGACCCAAACCCACTCGACTAGACCCAAACCCACTCGGCTAGACCCAAACCCACTCGGCTAGACCCAAACCCACTTGGCTAGAACCAAACCCACTCGGCTAGACCCAAACCCACTCGGCTAGTCCCAAACCCACTCGGCTAGAACCAGACGGACTCGGCTAGACCCAAACCCACTCGGCTAGACCCAAACCCACTCGGCTAGACCCTAACCCACTCGGCTTGACCCAAACCCACTCGGCTAGACCCAAACCCACTCGGCTAGACCCAAACCCACTCCGCTAGACGCAAACCCACTCGGCTGGACCCAAACCCACTCGGCTAGACCGAAACCCACTCGGCTAGACACAAACCCACTCGGCTACACCCAAACCCACTCGGCTAGACCCAAACCCACTCGGCTAGACCCCAACCCACTCGGCTATACCCAAACCCACTCGGCTAGAAGCAAACCCACTCGGCTAGACCCAAAGCCACTCGGCTAGACCCAACCCCACTCGGCTAGACCCAAACCCACTCGGCTACATCCAAACCCACTCGGCTAGACCCACACCCACTCGGGTAGACCCAAACCCACTCGGCTAGACCCAAACACACTCGGCTAGACCCAAACCCACTCAGCTAGACCCAAACCCACTCGGCTACACCAAAACCCACTCGGCTAGACACAAACCCACTCGGCTAGACCCCAATCCACTCGGGTAGACCCAAACCCACTCGGCTAGACCCAAACCCACTCAGCTAGACCCAAACCCACTCGGCTAGACCCAAACCCACTCGGCTAGACCCAAACCCACTCGGCTGATCCCAAACCCACTCGGCTAGACCCAAACGGACTCAGCTAGACCCAAACCCACTCGGCTAGAACCAAACCCACTCGGCTAGACCCAAACCCACTCGGCTAGACCCAAACCCACTCGGCTAGACCCAAACCCACTCCGCTAGACCCAAGCCCACTCCGCTAGACCCAAACCCACTCAGCTTGGCGCAAACCCACTCCGCTAGACCTAATCCCACTCGGCTAGACCAAAACCCATTCGGCTGGACCCAAACCCACTCGGCTAGACCCAAACCCACTCGGCAAGACCCAAACCCACTCGGCTAGACCCAAACCCACTCGGCTAGACAATTACCCACTCAGCTAGACCCACACCCACTTGGCTACAACCAAACCCACTCGGCTAGACCCAAACCCACTCAGCTAGACCCAAACCCACTCGGCTAGACCCAAACCCACTCGGCACGACCCAAACCCACTCGGCTAGACCCAAACCCACTCGGCTAGACGATTATCCACTCGGCTGGACCCAAACCCACTTGGCTAGACCCAAACCCACTCTGCTCGATCCAACCCCATTCGGCTAGACCCAAACCCACTCGGCTAGACCCAAACCCACTCGGCTGGACCCAAACGCACTCGGCTACACCCAAACCCACTCGGCTAGACCCAAACCCACTCGGCTACACCCAAACCCACTCGGCTAGACCCAAACCCACTCAGCTAGACCCAAACCCACTCGGCTACACCCAAACCCACACGGCTAGAACCAAACCCACTCGGCTAGACCCCAACCCACTCGGGTAGACCCAAACCCACTCGGCTAGACCCAAACCCACTCGGCTAGACCCAAAGCCACTCGGCTAGACGGAAACCCACTCGACTAGACCGAAACCCACTCGGCTAGACCCAAACCCACTTGGCTAGAACCAAACCCACTCGGCTAGACCCAAACCCACTCGGCTAGTCCCAAACCCACTCGGCTAGACCCAGACGGACTCGGCTAGACCCAAACCCACTCGGCTAGAGCCGAACCCACTCGGCTAGACCCTAACCCACTCGGCTTGACCCAAACCCACTCGGCTAGACCCAAACCCACTCGGCTAGACCCAAACCCACTCCGCTAGACGCAAACCCACTCGGCTGGACCCAAACCCACTCGGCTAGACCCAAACCCACTCCGCTAGACCCAAACCCACTCGGCTAGACCCAAACCCACTCCGCTAGACCCAAACACACTCGGCTAGACCCAAACCCACTCGGCTAGACCCAAACCCACTCGGCTACACCCAAACCCACTCGGCTAGACACAAACCCACTCGGCTAGACCCAAACCCACACGGCTACACCCAAACCCACTCGGCTAGACCGAAACCCACTCGGCTAGACACAAACCCACTCGGCTACACCCAAACCCACTCGGCTAGACCCAAACCCACTCGGCTAGACCCCAACCCACTCGGCTAGACCCAAACCCACTCGGCTAGACCCAAACCCACTCGGCTAGACCCAAAGCCACTCGGCTAGACCCAACCCCACTCGGCTAGACCCAAACCCACTCGGCTACACCCAAACCCACTCGGCTAGACCCACACCCACTCGGGTAGACCCAAACCCACTCGGCTAGACCCAAACACACTCGGCTAGACCCAAACCCACTCAGCTAGACCCAAACCCACTCGGCTACACCAAAACCCACTCGGCTAGACACAAACCCACTCGGCTAGACCCAACCCCACTCGGCTAGACCCAAACCCACTCGGCTAGACCCAAACCCACTCGGCTAGTCCAAACCAACTCGGCTAGACCCAAACGGAATCGGCTAGACACAAACCCACTCGGCTAGAACCAAACCCTCTCGGCTAGACCCAAACCCACTCGGCTAGACCCAAACCCACTCGGCTACACCCAAACCCACTCGGCTAGACCCAAACCCACTCGGCTAGACCCAAACCCACTCCGCTAGACCCAAACCCACTCCGCTAGACCCAAGCCCACTCCGCTAGACCCAAACCCACTCGGCTAGACCCAAACCCACTCGGCTAGACCCAAACCCACTCGGCTAGACCCAAACCCACTCGGCTAGACCCAAACCCACTCTGCTCGATCCAAACCCATTCGGCTAGACCCAAACCCACTCGGCTACACCCAAACCCTCACCGCTAGACCCAAACCCACTCGGCTAGACCCAAACCCACTCGGCTGGACCCAAACCCACTCGGCTAGACCCAAACCCACTCGGCTAGACACAAACCCACTCGGCTAGACCCAAACCCACTCGGCTAGACCCAAACCCACTCGGCTAGACCCAAACCCACTCGGCTACACCCAAACCCACTCGGCTAGAACCAAACCCACTCGGCTAGACCCCAACCCACTCGGGTAGACCCAAACCCACTCGGCTAGACCCAAACCCACTCGGCGAGACCCAAAGCCACTCGGCTAGACCCAAACCCACTCGGCTAGACCCAAACCCACTCGGCTAGACCCAAACCCACTCGGCTAGACCCAAACCCACTCGGCTAGACGATTACCCACTCGGCTAGACCCAAACCCACTCTGCTCGATCCAAACCCATTCGGCTAGACCCAAACTCACTCGGCTACACCCAAACCAACACCGCTAGACCCAAACCCACTCGGCTGGACCCAAACCCACTCGGCTGGACCCAAACCCACTCGGCTAGACCCAAACCCACTCGGCTACACCCAAACCCACTCGGCTAGACCCAAACCCAGTCGGCTAGACCCAAACCCACTCGGCTACACCCAAACCCACTCGGCTAGACCGAAACCCACTCGGCTAGATACAAACCCACTCGGCTACACCCAAACCCACTCGGCTACACCCAAAACCACTCCGCTAGACACAAACCCACTCGGCTACGCCCAAACCCACTTGGCTAGACCCAAACCCACTCAGCTAGACACAAACCCACTCGGCTAGACCCAAACCCACTCGGCTAGACCCAAACCCATTTGGCTAGAACCAAACCCACTCGGCTAGACCCAAACCCACTCGGCTAGTCCAAACCAACTCGGCTAGACCCAAACGGACTCGGCTAGACACAAACCCACTCGGCTAGAAGCAAACCCTCTCGGCTAGACCCAAACCCACTCGGCTAGACCCAAACCCACTCGGCTACACCCAAACCCACTCGGCTAGACCCAAACCCACTCGGCTAGACCCAAACCCACTCCGCTAGACCCAAACCCACTCCGCTAGACCCAAGCCCACTCCGCTAGACCCAAACCCACTCAGCAAGACGCAAACCCACTCGGCTAGACCCAAACCCACTCGGCTAGACCAAAACCCATTCGGCTAGACCCAAACCCACTCGGCTAGACCCAAACCCACTCGGCAAGACCCAAACCCACTCGGCTAGACCCAAACCCACTCGGCTAGACGATTACCCACTCGGCTAGACCCAAACCCACTCGGCTAGACCCAAACCCACTCTGCTCGATCCAAACCCATTCGGCTAGACCCAAACCCACTCGGCTACACCCAAACCCTCACCGCTAGACCCAAACCCACTTGGCTAGACCCAAACCCACTCGGCTGGACCCAAACCCACTCGGCTAGACCCAAACCCACTCGGCTAGACACAAACCCACTCGGCTAGACCCAAACCCACTCGGCTAGACCCAAACCCACTCGGCTAGACCCAAACCCACTCGGCTACACCCAAACCCACTCGGCTAGAACCAAACCCACTCGGCTAGACCCCAACCCACTCGGGTAGACCCAAACCCACTCGGCTAGACCCAAACCCACTCGGCGAGCCCCAAAGCCACTCGGCTAGACCCAAACCCACTCGGCTAGACCCAAACCCACTCGGCTAGACCCAAACCCACTCGGCTAGACCCAAACCCACTCGGCTAGACGATTACCCACTCGGCTAGACCCAAACCCACTCGGCTAGACCCAAACCCACTCTGCTCGATCCAAACCCATTCGGCTAGACCCAAACTCACTCGGCTACACCCAAACCAACACCGCTAGACCCAAACCCACTCGGCTGGACCCAAACCCACTCGGCTGGACCCAAACCCACTCGGCTAGACCCAAACCCACTCGGCTACACCCAAACCCACTCGGCTAGACCCAAACCCAGCCGGCTAGACCCAAACCCACTCGGCTACACCCAAACCCACTCGGCTACACCCAAACCCACTCGGCTAGACACAAACCCACTCGGCTGGACCCAAACCCACTCGGCTAGACCCAAACCCACTCGGCTACACCCAAACCCACTCGGCTAGACCCAAACCCACTCGGCTAGACCGCAACGCACTCGGCTAGACCCAAACCCTCTCGGCTAGACCCAAACCCACTCGGCTAGACCCAAACCCACTCGGCTAGACCCAAACCCACTCGGCTAGACCCAAACACAGTCGGCTAGACCCAAACCCACTCGGCTAGTCCCAAAGCCACTCGGCTACACCCAAACCCACTCGGCTAGACCCAAACCCACTCGGCTACACCCAAACCGACTCGGCTAGTCCCAAACCCACTTGGTTAGACACAAACCCACTCGGCTAGACCCAAACCCGCTCGGCTAGACACAAACCCTCTCGGATAGACCGAAACCGATTCGGCTAGACCCAAACCCACTCGTATAGACCCAAACCCACTCGGCTAGGCCCAAACCCACTCGGCTAGACCCAAACCCACTCGGCTAGACCCAAACCCACTCGGCTAGACCCAAACCCACTCGGCTAGACACAAACCCTCTCGGATAGACCGAAACCGATTCGGCTAGACCCAAACCCACTCGGCTAGACCCAAACCCACTCGGCTACACCCAAACCCATTCCGCTAGACGCAAACCCACTCGGCTAGACCCAAACCCACTCGGCTAGACCCAAACCAACTCGGCAAGACCGAAAACAACTCGGCTGGACCCAAACCGATTCGGCTAGATGATTACCCACTCGGCTACACCCAAACCCACGCGGCTAGACCCAAACCCACTCGGCTCAACCCAAACCCACTCGGCTAGACGCAAACCCACTCGGCTGGACCCAAACCCACTCGGCTAGACCCAAACCCACTCGGCAAGACCCAAACCCACTCGGCTAGACCCAAACCCACTCGGCTAGACAATTACCCACCCGGCTAGACCCAAACCCACTCGGCTAGACCCAAACCCACTCTGCTCGATCCAAACCCATTCGGCAAGACCAAACCCACTCGGCTACACCCAAACCCACACCGCTTGACCCAAACCCACTCGGCTAGACCCAAACCCACTCGGCTGGACCCAAACCCACTCGGCTAGACCCAAACCCACTCGGCTAGACCCAAACCCACTCGGCTAGACCCAAACCCACTCGGCTCGACCCAAACCCACTCGGCTAGACCCTAACCCACTCGGCTAGACCCAAACCCACTCGGCTAGACCCAAACCCACTCGGCTAGACCCAAACCCACTCGGCTAGACCCAAACCCACTCGGCTAGACCCAAACCCACTCTGCTAGACCCAAACCCACTCAGCTACACCCAAACGCACTCGGCTAGACCCAAACCCACTCGGCTAGACCCAAACCCACTCGGCTAGACCCAAACCCACTCAGCTAGACCCAAACCCACTCGGCTACACCCAAACCCACTCGGCTACACCCAAACCCACTCGGCTGGACCCAAACCCACTTGGCTAGACTCAAACCCACTCGGCTACACCCAAACCCACTCGGCTAGAACCAAACCCACTCAGCTAGACCCCAACCCACTCGGCTAGACCCAAACCCACTCGGCTAGACCCAAACCCACTCGGCAAGACCAAAACCCACTCGGCTGGACCCAAACCGACTCGGCTAGATCATTACCCACTCGGCTAGACCCAAACCCACGCGGCTAGACTCAAACCCACTCGGCTCAAACCAAACCCACTCGGCTAGACGCAAACCCACTCGGCTGGACCCAAACCCACTCGGCTAGACCAAAACCCATTCCGCTAGACCCAAACCCACTTGGCTAGACCCAAACCCACTCGGCAAGACGCAAACCCACTCGGCGAGACCCAAACCCACTCGGCTAGACCCAAACCCACTGAGCTAGACCCAAACCCACTCGGCTACACCCAAACCCACTCGGTTAGACCCAAACCCACTCGGCTAGACCCCAACCCACTCGGCTAGACCCAAACCCTCTCGGCTAGACCCAAACCCACTCGGCTAGACCCAAACCCACTCGGCTAGACCCAAACCCACTCGGCTAGACCCAAACCCACTCGGCTACACACAAACCCACTCGGCTAGACCCAAACCCACTCCGCTAGAGCCAAAGCCACTCGGCTACACCCAAACCCACTCGGCTAGACCCAAACCCACTCGGCTGCACACAAACCGACTCGGGTAGACCCAAACCCACTTGGCTAGACACAAACCCACTCGGCTAGACCCAAACCCCCTCGGCTAAACACAAACCCTCTCGGATAGACCCAAACCCACTCAGCTGGACCCCAACCCACTCGGCTAGACCCAAACCCACTCGGCTAGACGCAAACCCACTCGGCAAGACCAAAACCCACTCGGCTAGACCCAAACCGACTCGGCTAGATGATTACCCACTCGGCTAGACCCAAACCCAGGCGGCTAGCCCAAACCCACTCGGCTCAACCCAAACCCACTCGGCTGGACCCAAACCCACTCGGCTAGACCAAAACCCATTCCGCTAGACCCAAACCCACTCGGCTAGACCCAAACCCACTCGGCAAGACCCAAACCCACTCGGCTAGACCCAAACCCACTCGGCTACACCCAAACCCACTCGGCTAGACCGAAACCCACTCGGCTAGACCCAAACCGACTCGGCTAGATGATTACCCACTCGGCTAGACCCAAACCCACGCGGCTAGACTCAAACCCACTCGGCTCAAACCAAACCCACTCGGCTAGACGCAAACCCACTCGGCTGGACCCAAACCCACTCGGCTAGACCAAAACCCATTCCGCTAGACCCAAACCCACTTGGCTAGACCCAAACCCACTCGGCAAGACGCAAACCCACTCGGCTAGACCCAAACCCACTCGGCTAGACCCAAACCCACTGAGCTAGACCCAAACCCACTCGGTTACACCCAAACCCACTCGGTTAGACCCAAACCCACTCGGCTAGACCCCAACCCACTCGGCTAGACCCAAACACTCTCGGCTAGACCCAAACCCACTCGGCTAGACCCAAACCCAGGCGGCTAGCCCAAACCCACTCGGCTCAACCCAAACCCACTCGGCTGGACCCAAACCCACTCGGCTAGACCCAAACCCACTCGGCTACACCCAAACCCACTCGGCTAGACCCAAACCCACTCGGCTAGACCCAAACCGACTCGGCTAGATGATTACCCACTCGGCTAGACCCAAACCCACGCGGCTGGACTCAAACCCACTCGGCTCAAACCAAACCCACTCGGCTAGACGCAAACCCACTCGGCTGGACCCAAACCCACTCGGCTAGACCAAAACCCATTCCGCTAGACCCAAACCCACTTGGCTAGACCCAAACCCACTCGGCAAGACGCAAACCCACTCGGCTAGACCCAAACCCACTCGGCTAGACCCAAACCCGCTGAGCTAGACCCAAACCCACTCGGCTACACCCAAACCCACTCGGTTAGACCTAAACCCACTCGGCTAGACCCCAACCCACTCGGCTAGACCCAAACCCTCTCGGCTAGACCCAAACCCACTTGGCTAGACCCAAACCCACTCGGCTAGACCCAAACCCACTCGGCTAGACCCAAACCCACTCGGCTACACACAAACCCACTCGGCTAGACCCAAACCCACTCCGCTAGACCCAAAGCCACTCGGCTACACCCAAACCCACTCGGCTAGACCCAAACCCACTCGGCTGCACACAAACCGACTCGGGTAGACCCAAACCCACTTGGCTAGACACAAACCCACTCGGCTAGACCCAAACCCCCTCGGCTAAACACAAACCCTCTCGGATAGACCCAAACCCACTCAGCTGGACCCCAACCCACTCGGCTAGACCCAAACCCACTCGGCTAGACGCAAACCCACTCGGCAAGACCAAAACCCACTCGGCTAGACCCAAACCGACTCGGCTAGATGATTACCCACTCGGCTAGACCCAAACCCAGGCGGCTAGCCCAAACCCACTCGGCTCAACCCAAACCCACTCGGCTGGACCCAAACCCACTCGGCTAGACCAAAACCCATTCCGCTAGACCCAAACCCACTCGGCTAGACCCAAACCCACTCGGCAAGACCCAAACCCACTCGGCTAGACCCAAACCCACTCGGCTAGACCCAAACCCACTGAGCTAGACCCAAACCCACTCGGCTACACCCAAACCCACTCGGTTAGACCCAAACCCACTCGGCTAGACCCCAACCCACTCGGCTAGACCCAAACCCACTCGGCTAGACCCAAACCCACTCGGCTAGACCCAAACCCACTCGGCTACACCCCAACCCACTCGGCTAGACCGAAACCCACTCGGCTAGACACAAACCCACTCGGCTACACCCAAACCCACTCGGCTAGACCCAAACCCACTCGGCTAGACCCCAACCCACTCGGCTAGACCCAAACCCACTCGGCTAGACCCAAACCCACTCGGCTAGACCCAAAGCCACTCGGCTAGACCCAAAGCCACTCGGCTAGACCCAACCCCACTCGGCTAGACCCAAACCCACTCGGCTACACCCAAACCCACTCGGCTAGACCCACACCCACTCGGGTAGACCCAAACCCACTCGGCTAGACCCAAACACACTCGGCTAGACCCAAACCCACTCAGCTAGACCCAAACCCACTCGGCTACACCAAAACCCACTCGGCTAGACACAAACCAACTCGGCTAGACCCCAACCCACTCGGGTAGACCCAAACCCACTCGGCAAACCCAAACCCACTCAGCTAGACCCAAACCCACTCGGCTAGACCCAAACCCACTCGGATAGACCTAAACCCACTCGGCTACACCCAAACCCACTCGGCTAGACCGAAACCCACTCGGCTAGATACAAACCCACTCGGCTACACCCAAACCCACTCGGCTACACCCAAAACCACTCCGCTAGACACAAACCCACTCGGCTACGCCCAAACCCACTTGGCTAGACCCAAACCCACTCAGCTAGACGCAAACCCACTCGGCTAGACCCAAACCCACTCGGCTAGACCCAAACCCATTTGGCTAGAACCAAACCCACTCGGCTAGACCCAAACCCACTCGGCTAGTCCCAAACCAACTCGGCTAGACCCAAACGGACTCGGCTAGACACAAACCCACTCGGCTAGAACCAAACCCTCTCGGCTAGACCCAAACCCACTCGGCTAGACCCAAACTCACTCGGCTACACCCAAACCCACTCGGCTAGACCCAAACCCAGTCGGCTAGACCCAAACCCACTCCGCTAGACCCAAACCCACTCCGCTAGACCCAAGCCCACTCCGCTAGACCCAAACCCACTCAGCTAGACGCAAACCCACTCGGCTAGACCCAAACCCACTCGGCTAGACCAAAACCCATTCGGCTAGACCCAAACCCACTCGGCTAGACCCAAACCCACTCGGCAAGACCCAAACCCACTCGGCTAGACCCAAACCCACTCGGCTAGACGATTACCCACTCGGCTAGACCCAAACCCACTCGGCTAGACCCAAACCCACTCTGCTCGATCCAAACCCATTCGGCTAGACCCAAACCCACTCGGCTACACCCAAACCCTCACCGCTAGACCCAAACCGACTCGGCTAGACCCAAACCCACTCGGCTGGACCCAAACCCACTCGGCTAGACCCAAACCCACTCGGCTAGACACAAACCCACACGGCTAGACCCAAACCCACTCGGCTAGACCCAAACCCACTCGGCTAGTCCCAAACCCACTCGGCTACACCCAAACCCACTCGGCTAGAACCAAACCCACTCGGCTTGACCCCAACCCACTCGGGTAGACCCAAACCCACTCGGCTAGACCCAAACCCACTCGGCGAGACCCAAAGCCACTCGGCTAGACCCAAACCCACTCGGCTAGACCCAAACCCACTCGGCTAGACGATTACCCACTCGGCTAGACCCAAACCCACTCGGCTAGACCCAAACCCACTCGGCTAGACGATTACCCACTCGGCTAGACCCAAACCCACTCGGCTAGACCCAAACCCACTCTGCTCGATCCAAACCCATTCGGCTAGACCCAAACCCACTCAGCTACACCCAAACCAACACCGCTAGACCCAAACCCACTCGGCTGGACCCAAACCCACTCGGCTGGACCCAAACCAACACCGCTAGACCCAAACCCACTCGGCTGGACCCAAACCCACTCGGCTGGACCCAAACCCACTCGGCTAGACCCAAACCCACTCGGCTACACCCAAACCCACTCGGCTAGACCCAAACCCACTCGGCTAGACCCAAACCCACTCGGCTACACCCAAACCCACTCGGCTACACCCAAACCCACTCGGCTAGACCCAAACCCACTCGGCTGGACCCAAACCCACTCGGCTAGACCAAAACCCACTCGGCTACACCCAAACCCACTCGGCTAGACCCAAACCCACTCGGCTAGACTGCAACGCACTCGGCTAGACCCAAACCCTCTCGGCTAGACCCAAACCCACTCGGCTAGACCCAAACCCACTCGGCTAGACCCAAACCCACTCGGCTAGACCCAAACACAGTCGGCTAGACCCAAACCCACTCGGCTAGTCCCAAAGCCACTCGGCTACACCCAAACCCACTCGGCTAGACCCAAACCCACTCGGCTACACCCAAACCGACTCGGCTAGTCCCAAACCCACTTGGCTAGACACAAACCCACTCGGCTAGACCCAAACCCGCTCGGCTAGACACAAACCCTCTCGGATAGACCGAAACCGATTCGGCTAGACCCAAACCCACTCGGATAGACCTAAACCCACTCGGCTAGACCCAAACCCACTCGGCTAGACCCAAACCCACTCGGCTAGACCCAAACCCACTCGGCTAGACACAAACCCTCTCGGATAGACCGAAACCGATTCGGCTAGACCCAAACCCACTCGGCTAGACCCAAACCCACTCGGCTACACCCAAACCCACTCCGCTAGACACAAACCCACTCGGCTAGACCCAAACCCACTCGGCTAGACCCAAACCAACTCGGCAAGACCGAAAACAACTCGGCTGGACCCAAACCGATTCGGCTAGATGATTACCCACTCGGCTAGACCCAAACCCACGCGGCAAGACCCAAACCCACTCGGCTCAACCCAAACCCACTCGGCTAGACGCAAACCCACTCGGCTGGACCCAAACCCACTCGGCTAGACCCAAACCCACTCGGCAAGACCCAAACCCACTCGGCTAGACCCAAACCCACTCGGCTAGACGATTACCCACTCGGCTAGACCCAAACCCACTCGGCTAGACCCAAACCCACTCGGCTAGACCCAAACCCACTCGGCAAGACCAAAACCCACTCGGCTAGATGTTTACCCACTCGGCTAGACCCAAACCCACGCGGCTAGACCCAAACCCACGCGGCTAGACTCAAACCCACTCGGCTAGACGCAAACCCACTCGGCTGGACCCAAACCCACTCGGCTAGACCAAAACCCATTCGGCTAGACCCAAACCCACTTGGCTAGACCCAAACCCACTCGGCAAGACGCAAACCCACTCGGCTAGACCCAAACCCACTCGGCTAGACCCAAACCCACTGAGCTAGACCCAAACCCACTCGGCTACACCCAAACCCACTCGGTTAGACCCAAACCCACTCGGCTAGACCCCAACCCACTCGGCTAGACCCAAACCCTCTCGGCTAGACCCAAACCCACTCGGCTGGACCCAAACCCACTCGGCTAGACCCAAACCCACTCGGCTAGACCCAAACCCACTCGGCTACACACAAACCCACTCGGCTAGACCCAAACCCACTCGGCTAGACCCAAAGCCACTCGGCTAGACCCAAAGCCACTCGGCTACACCCAAACCCACTCGGCTAGACCCAAACCCACTCGGCTGCACACAAACCGACTCGGGTAGACCCAAACCCACTTGGCTAGACACAAACCCACTCGGCTAGACCCAAACCCCCTCGGCTAAACACAAACCCTCTCGGATAGACCCAAACCCACTCAGCTGGACCCCAACCCACTCGGCTAGACCCAAACCCACTCGGCTAGACGCAAACCTACTCGGCAAGACCAAAACCCACTCGGCTAGACCCAAACCGACTCGGCTAGATGATTACCCACTCGGCTAGACCCAAACCCAGGCGGCTAGCCCAAACCCACTCGGCTCAACCCAAACCCACTCGGCTGGACCCAAACCCACTCGGCTAGACCAAAACCCATTCCGCTAGACCCAAACCCACTCGGCTAGACCCAAACCCACTCGGCAAGACCCAAACCCACTCGGCTAGACCCAAACCCACTCGGCTAGACCCAAACCCACTCGGCTACACCCAAACCCACTCGGTTAGACCCAAACCCACTCGGCTAGACCCCAACCCACTCGGCTAGACCCAAACCCTCTCGGCTAGACCCAAACCCACTCGGCTACACCCAAACGCACTCGGCTAGACCCAAACCCACTCAGCTAGACCCAAACCCACTCGGCTAGACCCAAACCCACTCAGCTAGACCCAAACCCACTCGGCTACACCCAAACCCACTCGGCTACACCCAAACCCACTCGGCTGGACCCAAACCCACTTGGCTAGACTCAAACCCACTCGGCTACACCCAAACCCACTCGGCTAGACCCAAACCCACTCAGCTAGACCCCAACCCACTCGGCTAGACCCAAACCCACTCCGCTAGACTCAAACCCACTCGGCAAGACCAAAACCCACTCGGCTAGACCCAAACCGACTCGGCCAGATGATTACCCACTCGGCTAGACCCAAACCCACGCGGCTAGACCCAAACCCACTCGGCTCAAACCAAACCCACTCGGCTAGACGCAAACTCACTCGGCTGGACCCAAACCCACTCGGCTAGACCAAAACCCATTCCGCTAGACCCACACCCACTTGGCTAGACCCAAACCCACTCGGCAAGACCCAAACCCACTCGGCTAGACCCAAACCCACGCGGCTAGACCCAAACCCACTGAGCTAGACCCAAACCCACTCGGCTACACCCAAACCCACTCGGCAAGACCCAAACCCACTCGGCTAGACCCAAACCCACTCGGCTAGACCCAAACCCACTGACCTAGACCCAAACCCACTCGGCTACACCCAAACCCACTTGGTTAGACCCAAACCCACTCGGCTAGACCCCAACCCACTCGGCTAGACCCAAACCCTCTCGGCTAGACCCAAACCCACTCGGCTAGACCCCAACCCACTCGGCTAGACCCAAACCCTCTCGGCTAGACCCAAACCCACTCGGCTAGACCCAAACCCACTCGGCTAGACCCAAACCCACTCGGCTAGACCCAAACCCACTCGGCTACACCCAAACCCACTCGGCTAGACCCAAACCCACTCGGCTAGACACAAACCCACTCGGCTACACCCAAACCCACTCGGCTAGACCCAAACCCACTCGGCTAGACCCCAACCCACTCGGCTAGACCCAAACCCACTCGGCTAGACCCAAACCCACTCGGCTAGACCCAAAGCCACTCGGCTACACCCAAACCCACTCGGCTAGACACAAACCCACTCGGCTACACCCAAACCGACTCGGGTAGACCCAAACCCACTTGGCTAGACATAAACCCACTCGGCTAGACCCAAACACCCTCGGCTAGACCCAAACCCTCTCGGCTAGACCCAAACCCACTCGGCTAGACCCAAACCCACTCGGCTAGACCCAAACCCACTCGGCTAGACCCAAACCCACTCGGCTAGACCCAAACCCACTCGGCTAGACCCAAACCCACTCGGCTACACCCAAACCCACTCGGCTAGACCCAAACCCACTTGGCTAGACACAAACCCACTCGGCTACACCCAAACCCACTCGTCTAGACCCAAACCCACTCGGCTAGACCCCAACCCACTCGGCTAGACCCAAACCCACTCGGCTAGACCCAAACCCACTCGGCTAGACCCAAAGCCACTCGGCTACACCCAAACCCACTCGGCTAGACCCAAACCCACTCGGCTACACCCAAACCGACTCGGGTAGACCCAAACCCACTTGGCTAGACACAAACCCACTCGGCTAGACCCAAACCCCCTCGGCTAAACACAAACCCTCTCGGATAGACCGAAACCGATTCGGCTAGCCCCAAACCCACTCGGATAGACCCAAACCCACTCGGCTAGACCCAAACCCACTCGGCTAGACCCAAACCCACTCGGCTAAACCCAAACCCACTCGGCTAGACACAAACCCTCTCGGATAGACCGAAACCGATTCGGCTACACCCAAACCCACTCGGCTAGACCCAAACCCACTCGGCTACACCCAAACCCACTCGGCTTGACCCAAACCCACTCGGCTAGACCCAAACCCACTCGGCAAGACCCAAACCCACTCGGCTAGACCCAAACCGACTCGGCTAGATGATTACCGACTCGGCTAGACCCAAAACCACGCGGCTAAACCCAAACCCACTCGGCTCAACCCAAACCCACTCGGCTAGATCCAAACCCACTCGGCTACACCCACACCCACACCGCCAGACCCAAACCCACTCGGCTAGACACAAACCCACTCGGCTGGACCCAAACCCACTGGGCTAGTCCCAAACCCACTCGGCTGGACCCAACCCCACTCGGCTACACCCAAACCCACTCGGCTAGACCCAAACCCACTTGGCTAGACACAAACCCACTCGGCTACACCCAAACCCACTTGGTTAGACCCAAACCCACTCGGCTAGACTCCAACCCACTCGGCTAGACCCAAACCCACTCGGCTAGACCCAAACCCACTCGGCTACACCCAAACGCACTCGGCTAGACCCAAACCCACTCGGCTAGACCCAAACCCACTCGGCTAGACCCAAACCCACTCAGCTAGACCCAAACCCACTCGGCTACACCCAAACCCACTCGGCTACACCCAAACCCACTCGGCTGGACCCAAACCCACTTGGCTAGACTCAAACCCACTCGGCTACACCCAAACCCACTTGGCTAGACCCAAACCCACTCAGCTAGACCCCAACCCACTCGGCTAGACCCAAACCCACTCGGCTAGACCCAAACCCACTCGGCAAGACCAAAACCTACTCGGCTAGACCCAAACCCACTCGGCTAGATGTTTACCCACTCGGCTAGACCCAAACCCACGCGGCTAGACTCAAACCCACTCGGCTCAAACCAAACCCACTCGGCTAGACGCAAACCCACTCGGCTGGACCCAAACCCACTCGGCTAGACCAAAACCCATTCGGCTAGACCCAAACCCACTTGGCTAGACCCAAACCCACTCGGCAAGACGCAAACCCGCTCGGCTAGACCCAAACCCACTCGGCTAGACCCAAACCCACTGAGCTAGACCCAAACCCACTCGGCTACACCCAAACCCACTCGGTTAGACCCAAACCCACTCGGCTAGACCCCAACCCACTCGGCTAGACCCAAACCCTCTCGGCTAGACCCAAACCCACTCGGCTGGACCCAAACCCACTCGGCTAGACCCAAACCCACTCGGCTACACACAAACCCACTCGGCTAGACCCAAACCCACTCCGCTAGACCCAAAGCCACTCGGGTACACCCAAACCCACTCGGCTAGACCCAAACCCACTCGGCTGCACACAAACCGACTCGGGTAGACCCAAACCCACTTGGCTAGACACAAACCCACTCGGCTAGACCCAAACCCCCTCGGCTAAACACAAACCCTCTCGGATAGACCCAAACCCACTCAGCTCGACCCCAACCCACTCGGCTAGACCCAAACCCACTCGGCTAGACGCAAACCTACTCGGCAAGACCAAAACCCACTCGGCTAGACCCAAACCGACTCGGCTAGATGATTACCCACTCGGCTAGACCCAAACCCAGGCGGCTAGCCCAAACCCACTCGGCTCAACCCAAACCCACTCGGCTGGACCCAAACCCACTCGGCTAGACCAAAACCCATTCCGCTAGACCCAAACCCACTCGGCTAGACCCAAACCCACTCGGCAAGACCCAAACCCACTCGGCTAGACCCAAACCCACTCGGCTAGACCCAAACCCACTGAGCTAGACCCAAACCCACTCGGCTACACCCAAACCCACTCGGTTAGACCCAAACCCACTCGGCTAGACCCCAACCCACTCGGCTAGACCCAAACCCTCTCGGCTAGACCCAAACCCACTCGGCTACACCCAAACGCACTCGGCTAGACCCAAACCCACTCGGCTAGACCCAAACCCACTCGGCTAGACCCAAACCCACTCAGCTAGACCCAAACCCACTCGGCTACACCCAAACCCACTCGGCTACACCCAAACCCACTCGGCTGGACCCAAACCCACTTGGCTAGACTCAAACCCACTCGGCTACACCCAAACCCACTCGGCTAGACCCAAACCCACTCAGCTAGACCCCAACCCACTCGGCTAGACCCAAACCCACTCCGCTAGACCCAAACCCACTCGGCAAGACCAAAACCCACTCGGCTAGACCCAAACCGACTCGGCCAGATGATTACCCACTCGGCTAGACCCAAACCCACGCGGCTAGACCCAAACCCACTCGGCTCAAACCAAACCCACTCGGCTAGACGCAAACTCACTCGGCTGGACCCAAACCCACTCGGCTAGACCAAAACCCATTCCGCTAGACCCACACCCACTTGGCTAGACCCAAACCCACTCGGCAAGACCCAAACCCACTCGGCTAGACCCAAACCCACTCGGCTAGACCCAAACCCACTGAGCTAGACCCAAACCCACTCGGCTACACCCAAACCCACTCGGTTAGACCCAAACCCACTCGGCTAGACCCCAACCCACTCGGCTAGACCCAAACCCTCTCGGCTGGACCCAAACCCACTCGGCTAGACCCAAACCCACTCGGCTGCACACAAACCGACTCGGGTAGACCCAAACCCACTTGGCTAGACGCAAACCTACTCGGCAAGACCAAAACCCACTCGGCTAGACCGAAACCGACTCGGCTAGATGATTACCCACTCGGCTAGACCCAAACCCAGGCGGCTAGCCCAAACCCACTCGGCTCAACCCAAACCCACTCGGCTGGACCCAAACCCACTCGGCTAGACCAAAACCCATTCCGCTAGACCCAAACCCACTCGGCTAGACCCAAACCGACTCGGCTAGATGATTACCCACTCGGCTAGACCCAAACCCAGGCGGCTAGCCCAAACCCACTCGGCTCAACCCAAACCCACTCGGCTGGACCCAAACCCACTCGGCTAGACCAAAACCCATTCCGCTAGACCCAAACCCACTCGGCTAGACCCAAACCCACTCGGCAAGACCCAAACCCACTCGGCTAGACCCAAACCCACTCGGCTAGACCCAAACCCACTGAGCTAGACCCAAACCCACTCGGCTACACCCAAACCCACTCGGTTAGACCCAAACCCACTCGGCTAGACCCCAACCCACTCGGCTAGACCCAAACCCTCTCGGCTAGACCCAAACCCACTCGGCTACACCCAAACGCACTCGGCTAGACCCAAACCCACTCGGCTAGACCCAAACCCACTCGGCTAGACCCAAACCCACTCAGCTAGACCCAAACCCACTCGGCTACACCCAAACCCACTCGGCTACACCCAAACCCACTCGGCTGGACCCAAACCCACTTGGCTAGACTCAAACCCACTCGGCTACACCCAAACCCACTCGGCTAGACCCAAACCCACTCAGCTAGACCCCAACCCACTCGGCTAGACCCAAACCCACTCCGCTAGACCCAAACCCACTCGGCAAGACCAAAACCCACTCGGCTAGACCCAAACCGACTCGGCCAGATGATTACCCACTCGGCTAGACCCAAACCCACGCGGCTAGACCCAAACCCACTCGGCTCAAACCAAACCCACTCGGCTAGACGCAAACTCACTCGGCTGGACCCAAACCCACTCGGCTAGACCAAAACCCATTCCGCTAGACCCACACCCACTTGGCTAGACCCAAACCCACTCGGCAAGACCCAAACCCACTCGGCTAGACCCAAACCCACTCGGCTAGACCCAAACCCACTGAGCTAGACCCAAACCCACTCGGCTACACCCAAACCCACTCGGTTAGACCCAAACCCACTCGGCTAGACCCCAACCCACTCGGCTAGACCCAAACCCTCTCGGCTAGACCCAAACCCACTCGGCTAGACCCAAACCCACTCGGCTGCACACAAACCGACTCGGGTAGACCCAAACCCACTTGGCTAGACACAAACCCACTCGGCTAGACCCAAACCCCCTCGGCTAAACACAAACCCTCTCGGATAGACCCAAACCCACTCAGCTAGGCCCCAACCCACTCGGCTAGACCCAAACCCACTCGGCTAGACCCAAACCCAATCGGCAAGACCAAAACCCACTCGGCTAGACCCAAACCGACTCGGCTAGATGATTACCCACTCGGCTAGACCCAAACCCAGGCGGCTAGCCCAAACCCACTCGGCTCAACCCAAACCCACTCGGCTGGACCCAAACCAAATCGGCTAGACCAAAACCCATTCCGCTAGACCCAAACCCACTCGGCTAGACCCAAACCCACTCGGCAAGACCCAAACCCACTCGGCTAGACCCAAACCCACTCGGCTAGACCCAAACCCACTGACCTAGACCCAAACCCACTCGGCTACACCCAAACCCACTTGGTTAGACCCAAACCCACTCGGCTAGACCCCAACCCACTCGGCTAGACCCAAACCCTCTCGGCTAGACCCAAACCCACTCGGCTAGACCCCAACCCACTCGGCTAGACCCAAACCCTCTCGGCTAGACCCAAACCCACTCGGCTAGACCCAAACCCACTCGGCTAGACCCAAACCCACTCGGCTAGACCCAAACCCACTCGGCTACACCCAAACCCACTCGGCTAGACCCAAACCCACTTGGCTAGACACAAACCCACTCGGCTACACCCAAACCCACTCGGCTACACCCAAACCCACTCGGCTAGACCCCAACCCACTCGGCTAGACCCAAACCCACTCGGCTAGACCCAAACCCACTCGGCTAGACCCAAAGCCACTCGGCTACACCCAAACCCACTCGGCTAGACACAAACCCACTCGGCTACACCCAAACCGACTCGGGTAGACCCAAACCCACTTGGCTAGACATAAACCCACTCGGCTAGACCCAAACACCCTCGGCTAGACCCAAACCCTCTCGGCTAGACCCAAACCCACTCGGCTAGACCCAAACCCACTCGGCTAGACCCAAACCCACTCGGCTAGACCCAAACCCACTCGGCTAGACCCAAACCCACTCGGCTACACCCAAACCCACTCGGCTAGACCCAAACCCACTTGGCTAGACACAAACCCACTCGGCTACACCCAAACCCACTCGTCTAGACCCAAACCCACTCGGCTAGACCCCAACCCACTCGGCTAGACCCAAACCCACTCGGCTAGACCCAAACCCACTCGGCTAGACCCAAAGCCACTCGGCTACACCCAAACCCACTCGGCTAGACCCAAACCCACTCGGCTACACCCAAACCGACTCGGGTAGACCCAAACCCACTTGGCTAGACACAAACCCACTCGGCTAGACCCAAACCCCCTCGGCTAAACACAAACCCTCTCGGATAGACCGAAACCGATTCGGCTAGCCCCAAACCCACTCGGATAGACCCAAACCCACTCGGCTAGACCCAAACCCACTCGGCTAGACCCAAACCCACTCGGCTAAACCCAAACCCACTCGGCTAGACACAAACCCTCTCGGATAGACCGAAACCGATTCGGCTACACCCAAACCCACTCGGCTAGACCCAAACCCACTCGGCTACACCCAAACCCACTCGGCTTGACCCAAACCCACTCGGCTAGACCCAAACCCACTCGGCAAGACCCAAACCCACTCGGCTAGACCCAAACCGACTCGGCTAGATGATTACCGACTCGGCTAGACCCAAAACCACGCGGCTAAACCCAAACCCACTCGGCTCAACCCAAACCCACTCGGCTAGATCCAAACCCACTCGGCTACACCCACACCCACACCGCCAGACCCAAACCCACTCGGCTAGACACAAACCCACTCGGCTGGACCCAAACCCACTCGGCTAGTCCCAAACCCACTCGGCTAGACCCAACCCCACTCGGCTACACCCAAATCCACTCGGCTAGACCCAAACCCACTTGGCTAGACACAAACCCACTCGGCTACACCCAAACCCACTTGGTTAGACCCAAACCCACTCGGCTAGACCCCAACCCACTCGGCTAGACCCAAACCCTCTCGGCTAGACCCAAACCCACTCGGCTAGACCCAAACCCACTCGGCTAGACCCAAACCCACTCGGCTAGACCCAAACCCACTGAGCTAGACCCAAACCCACTCGGCTACACCCAAACCCACTCGGCTAGACCCAAACCGACTCGGCTAGATGATTACCCACTCGGCTAGACCCAAACCCACGCGGCTAGACGCAAACCCACTCGGCTCAACCCAAACCCACTCGGCTAGACCAAAACCCATTCCGCAAGACCCAAACCCACTCGGCTAGACCCAAACCCACTCGGCTAGACCCAAACCCACTGAGCTAGACCCAAACCCACTCGGCTACACCCAAACCCACTCGGTTAGACCCAAACCCACACGGCTAGACCCCAACCCACTCGGCTAGACCCAAACCCACTCGGGTAGACCCAAACCCACTCGGCTAGACCCAAAGCCACTCGGCTACACCCAAACCCACTCGGCTAGACCCAAACCCACTCGGCTACACCCAAACCGACTCGGGTAGACCCAAACCCACTTGGCTAGACACAAACCCACTCGGCTAGACCCAAACCCCCTCAGCTAGACCCAAACCCTCTCGGCTAGACCCAAACCCACTCGGCTAGACCCAAACCCACTCGGCTAGACCCAAACCCACTCGGCTACACCCAAACCCACTCGGCTACACCCAAACCCACTTGGCTAGACACAAACCCACTCGGCTACACCCAAACCCACTCGGCTAGACCCAAACCCACTCGGCTAGACCCCAACCCACTCGGCTAGACCCAAACCCACTCGGCTAGACCCAAACCCACTCGGCTAGAGCAAAAGCCACTCGGCTACACCCAAACCCACTCGGCTATACCAAAACCCACTCGGCTACACCCAAACCCTCTCGGATAGACCGAAACCGATTCGGCTAGTCCCAAACCCACTCGGATAGACCCAAACCCACTCGGCTAGACCCAAACCCACTCGGCTAAACCCAAACCCACTCGGCTAGACCCAAAACCACGCGGCTAGACCCAAACCCACTCGGCTCAACCCAAACCCACTCGGCTAGATCCAAACCCACTCGGCTACACCCATACCCACACCGCCAGACCCAAACCCACTCGGCTAGACACAAACCCACTCGGCTGGACCCAAACCCACTCGGCTAGACCCAAACCCACTCGGCTAGACCCAAACCCACTCGGCTACACCCAAACCCACTCGGCTAGACCCAAACCCACTTGGCTAGACACAAACCCACTCGGCTACACCCAAACCCACTCGGCTAGACCCAAACCCACTCAGTTGGACCCCAACCCACTCGGCTAGACCCAAACCCACTCGGCTAGACCCAAACCCACTCGGCAAGACCAAAACCCACTCGGCTAGACCCAAACCGACTCGGCTAGATGATTACCCACTCGGCTAGACCCAAACCCACGCGGCTAGACGCAAACCCACTCGGCTCAACCCAAACCCACTCGGCTAGACCGAAACCCATTCCGCTAGACCCAAACCCACTCAGCTAGACCCAAACCCACTCGGCAAGACCCAAACCCACTCGGCTAGACCCAAACCCACTCGGCTAGACCCAAACCCACTGAGCTAGACCCAAACCCACTCGGCTACACCCAAACCCACTCGGTTAGACCCAAACCCACTCGGCTAGACCCCAACCCACTCGGCTAGACCCAAACCCTCTCGGCTAGACCCAAACCCACTCGGCTACACCCAAACGCACTCGGCTAGACCCAAACCCACTCGGCTAGACCCAAACCCACTCAGCTAGACCCAAACCCACTCGGCTACACCCAAACCCACTCGGCTACACCCAAACCCACTCGGCTGGACCTAAACCCACTTGGCTAGACTCAAACCCACTCGGCTACACCCAAACCCACTCGGCTAGACCCAAACCCACTCAGCTAGACCCCAACCCACTCGGCTAGACCCAAACCCACTCGGCTAGACCCAAACCCACTCGGCAAGACCAAAACCCACTCGGCTAGACCCAAACCGACTCGGCTAGATGATTACCCACTCGGCTAGACCCAAACCCACGCGGCTAGACCCAAACCCACTCGGCACAAACCAAACCCACTCGGCTAGACGCAATCTCACTCGGCTGGACCAAAACCCACTCGGCTAGACCAAAACCCATTCCGCTAGACCCAAACCCACTTGGCTAGACCCAAACCCACTCGGCAAGACCCAAACCCACTCGGCTAGACCCAAACCCACTCGGCTAGACCCAAACCCACTGAGCTAGACCCAAACCCACTCGGCTACACCCAAACCCACTCGGTTAGACCCAAACCCACTCGGCTAGACCCCAACCCACTCGGCTAGACCCAAACCCTCTCGGCTAGACCCAAACCCACTCGGCTAGACCCAAACCCACTCGGCTGCACACAAACCGACTCGGGTAAACCCAAACCCACTTGGCTAGACACAAACCCACTCGGCTAGACCCAAACCCCCTCGGCTAAACACAAACCCTCTCGGATAGACCCAAACCCACTCAGCTAGACCCCAACCCACTCGGCTAGACCCAAACCCACTCGGTTAGACCCAAACCCACTCGGCAAGACCAAAACCCACTCGGCTAGACCCAAACCGACTCGGCTAGATGATTACCCACTCGGCTAGACCCAAACCCAGGCGGCTAGCCCAAACCCACTCGGCTCAACCCAAACCCACTCGGCTGGACCCAAACCCACTCGGCTAGACCAAAACCCATTCCGCTAGACCCAAACCCACTCGGCTAGACCCAAACCCACTCGGCAAGACCCAAACCCACTCGGCTAGACCCAAACCCACTCGGCTAGACCGAAACCCACTGAGCTAGACCCAAACCCACTCGGCTACACCCAAACCCACTCGGTTAGACGCAAACCCACTCGGCTAGACCCAAACCCTCTCGGCTAGACCCAAACCCACTCGGCTAGACCCAAACCCACTCGGCTAGACCCAAACCCACTCGGCTAGACCCAAACCCACTCGGCTACACCCAAACCCAATCGGCTAGACCCAAACCCACTTGGCTAGACACAAACCCACTCGGCTACACCCAAACCCACTCGGCTAGACCCAAACCCACTCGGCTAGACCCCAACCCACTCGGCTAGACCCAAACCCACTCGGCTAGACCCAAACCCACTCGGCGAGACCCAAAGCCACTCGGCTACACCCAAACCCACTCGGCTAGACACAAACCCACTCGGCTACACCCAAACCGACTCGGGTAGACCCAAACCCACTTGGCTAGACATAAACCCACTCGGCTAGACCCAAACCCCCTCGGCTAGACCCAAACCCTCTCGGCTAGACCCAAACCCACTATGCAAGACCCAAACCCACTCGGCTAGACCCAAACCCACTCGGCTAGACCCAAACCCACTCGGCTACACCCAAACCCACTCGGCAAGACCCAAACCCACTTGGCTAGACACAAACCCACTCGGCTACACCCAAACCCACTCGTCTAGACCCAAACCCACTCGGCTAGACCCAAACCCACTCGGCTAGACCCAAACCCACTCGGCTAGACCCTAAGCCACTCGGCTACACCCAAACCCACTCGGCTAGACCCAAACCCACTCGGCTACACCCAAACCGACTCGGGTAGACCCAAACCCACTTGGCTAGACACAAACCCACTCGGCTAGACCCAAACCCCCTCGGCTAAACACAAACCCTCTCGGATAGACCGAAACCGATTCGGCTAGCCCCAAACCCACTCGGATAGACCCAAACCCACTCGGCTAGACCCAAACCCACTCGGCTAGACCCAAACCCACTCGGCTAGACCCAAACCCACTCGGCTAGACACAAACCCTCTCGGATAGACCGAAACCGATTCGGCTAGACCCAAACCCACTCGGCTAGACCCAAACCCACTCGGCTACACCCAAACCCACTCCGCTAGACCCAAACCCACTCGGCTAGACCCAAACCCACTCGGCTAGACCCAAACCCACTCGGCAAGACCCAAACCCACTCGGCTAGACCAAAACCGGCTCGGCTAGATGATTACCCACTCGGCTGGACCCAAAACCACGCGGCTAGACCCAAACCCACTCGGCTCAACCCAAACCCACTCGGCTAGATCCAAACCCACTCGGCTACACCCATACCCACACCGCCAGACCCAAACCCACTCGGCTAGACACAAACCCACTCGGCTGGACCCAAACCCACTCGGCTAATCCCAAACCCACTCGGCTAGACCCAAACCCACTCGGCTACACCCAAACCCACTCGGCTAGACCCAAACCCACTTGGCTAGACACAAACCCACTCGGCTACACCCAAACCCACTCGGTTAGACCCAAACCCACTCGGCTAGACCCCAACCCACTCGGCTAGACCCAAACCCTCTCGGCTTGACCCAAACCCACTCGGCTAGACCCAAACCCACTCGGCTAGACCCAAACCCACTTGGCTAGACCCAAACCCACTGAGCTAGACCCAAACCCACTCGGCTAGACCCAAACCGACTCGGCTAGATGATTACCCACTCGGCTAGACCCAAACCCACGCGGCTAGACGCAAACCCACTCGGCTCAACCCAAACCCACTCGGCTAGACCAAAACCCATTCCGCTAGACCCAAACCCACTCGGCTAGACCCAAACCCACTCGGCAAGACCCAAACCCACTCGGCTAGACCCAAACCCACTCGGCTAGACCCAAACCCACTGAGCTAGACCCAAACCCACTCGGCTACACCCAAACCCACTCGGTTAGACCCAAACCCACTCGGCTAGACCCCAACCCACTCGGCTAGACCCAAACCCACTCGGCTAGACCCAAACCCACTCGGCTAGACCCAAAGCCACTCGGCTACACCCAAACCCACTCGGCTAGACCCAAACCCACTCGGCTACACCCAAACCGACTCGGGTAGACCCAAACCCACTTGGCTAGACACAAACCCACTCGGCTAGACCCAAACCCCCTCGGCTAGACCCAAACCCTCTCGGCTAGACCCAAACCCACTCGGCTAGACCCAAACCCACTCGGCTAGACCCAAACCCACTCGGCTAGACCCAAACCCACTCGGCTACACCCAAACCCACTCGGCTACACCCAAACCCACTCGGCTAGACACAAACCCACTCGGCTACACCGAAACCCACTCGGTTAGACCCAAACCCACTCGGCTAGACCCCAACCCACTCGGCTAGACCCAAACCCTCTCGGCTAGACCGAAACCCACTCGGCTAGACCCAAACCCACTCGGCTAGACCCAAACCCACTCGGCTAGACCCAAACCCACTGAGCTAGACCCAAACCCACTCGGCTACACCCAAACCCACTCGGCTAGACCCAAACCGACTCGGCTAGATGATTACCCACTCGGCTAGACCCAAACCCACGGGGCTAGACGCAAACCCACTCGGCTCAACCCAAACCCACTCGGCTAGACCAAAACCCATTCCGCTAGACCCAAACCCACTCGGCTAGACCCAAACCCACTCGGCAAGACCCAAACCGACTCGGGTAGACCCAAACCCACTTGGCTAGACACAAACCCACTCGGCTAGACCCAAACCCCCTCGGCTAGACCCAAACCCTCTCGGCTAGACCCAAACCCACTCGGCTAGACCCAAACCCACTCGGCTAGACCCAAACCCACTCGGCTAGACCCAAACCCACTCGGCTACACCCAAACCCACTCGGCTACACCCAAACCCACTTGGCTAGACACAAACCCACTCGGCTACACCCAAACCCACTCGGCTAGACCCAAACCCACTCGGCTAGACCCCAACCCACTCGGCTAGACCCAAACCCACTCGGCTAGACCCAAACCCACTCGGCTAGACCAAAAGCCACTCGGCTACACCCAAACCCACTCGGCTAGACCAAAACCCACTCGGCTACACCCAAACCCTATCGGATAGACCGAAACCGATTCGGCTAGACCCAAACCCACTCGGATAGACCCAAACCCACTCGGCTAGACCCAAACACAGGGAGTGGTGAGTCTCTGGAATTCACTGCCACAGAAGGTAGTTGAGGCCAGTTCATTGGCTATATTTAAGAGGGCGTTAGATGTGGCACTTGTGGCTAAAGGGATCAGGGGGTATGGAGAGAAGGCAGGTACGGGATACTGAGTTGGATGATCAGCCATGATCACATTGAATGGCGGTGCAGGCTCGAAGGGCCGAATGGCCTACTCCTGCACCTATTTTCTATGTTTCTATGTTTCTAAACCCACTCGGCTAAACCCAAACCTACTCGGCTAGACCCAAAACCACGCGGCTGGACCCAAACCCACTCGGCTCAACCCAAACCCACTCGGCTAGATCCAAACCCACTCGGCTAGACCCAAACCCACTCGGCTAGACCCAAACCCACTCGGCTACACCCAAACCCACTCGGCTAGACCCAAACCCACTTGGCTAGACACAAACCCACTCGGCTACACCCAAACCCACTCGGCTAGACCCAAACCCACTCAGTTAGACCCCAACCCACTCGGCTAGACCCAAACCCACTCGGCTAGACGCAAACCCACTCGGCAAGACCAAAACCCACTCGGCTAGACCCAAACCGACTCGGCTAGATGATTACCCACTCGGCTAGACCCAAACCCACGCGGCTAGACGCAAACCCACTCGGCTCAACCCAAACCCACTCGGCTAGACCAAAACCCATTCCGCTAGACCCAAACCCACTCGGCTAGACCCAAACCCACTCGGCATGACCCAAACCCACTTGGCTAGACCCAAACCCACTCGGCTAGACCCAAACCCACTGAGCTAGACCCAAACCCACTCGGCTACACCCAAACCCACTCGGTTAGACCCAAACCCACTCGGCTAGACCCCAACCCACTCGGCTAGACCCAAACCCACTCGGCTAGACCCAAACCCACTCGGCTAGACCCAAAGCCACTCGGCTACACCCAAACCCACTCGGCTAGACCCAAACCCACTCGGCTACACCCAAACCGACTCGGGTAGACCCAAACCCACTTGGCTAGACACAAACCCACTCGGCTAGACCCAAACCCCCTCGGCTAGACCCAAACCCTCTCGGCTAGACCCAAACCCACTCGGCTAGACCCAAACCCATTCGGCTAGACCCAAACCCACTCGGCTAGACCCAAACCCACTCGGCTACACCCAAACCCACTCGGCTACACCCAAACCCACTTGGCTAGACACAAACCCACTCGGCAACACCCAAACCCACTCGGCTAGACCCAAACCCACTCGGCTAGACCCCAACCCACTCGGCTAGACCCAAACCCACTCGGCTAGACCCAAGCCCACTCGGCTAGACCAAAAGCCACTCGGCTACACCCAAACCCACTCGGCTACACCCAAACCCACTCGGCTAGACCCAAACCCACTCGGCTACACCCAAACCCTCTCGGATAGACCGAAACCGATTCGGCTAGACCCAAACCCACTCGGATAGACCCAAACCCACTCGGCTAGACCCAAACCCACTCGGCTAAACCCAAACCCACTCGGCTAGACACAAAGCCTCTCGGATAGACCGAAATCGATTCGGCTAGACCCAAACGCACTCGGCTAGACCCAAACCCACTCGGCTACACCCAAACCCACTCCGCTAGACCCAAACCCACTCGGCTAGACCCAAACCCACTCGGCTAGACCCAAACCCACTCGGCAAGACCCAAACCCACTCGGCTAGACGCAAACCGACTCGGCTAGATGATTACCCACTCGGCTAGACCCAAAACCACGCGGCTAGACCCAAACCCACTCGGCTCAACCCAAACCCACTCGGCTAGATCCAAACCCACTCGGCTACACCCATACCCACACCGCCAGACCCAAACCCACTCGGCTAGACCCAAACCCACTCGGCTGGACCCAAACCTACTCGGCTAGACCCAAACCCACTCGGCTAGACCCTAACCCACTCGGCTACATGCAAACCCACTCCACTAGACCCAAACCCACTCGGCTAGACCCAAACCCACTCGGCTAGACCCAAACCCACTCGGCTAGACCCAAACCAACTCGGCTAGACCCAAACCAACTCGGCTAGACCCAAACCCAATCCGCTAGACCCAAACCCACTCCGCTGGACCCAAACCCACTCGGCTAGACCCAAACCCACTCGGCTAGACCCAAACCCACTCGGCTAGACCCAAACCCACTGAGCTAGACCCAAACCCACTCGGCTGCACCCAAACCCACTCGGCTAGACCCAAACCGACTCGGCTAGATGATTACCCACTCGGCTAGACCCAAACCCACGCGGCTAGACGCAAACCCACTCGGCTCAACCCAAACCCACTCGGCTAGACCAAAACCCATTCCGCTAGACCCAAACCCACTCGGCTAGACCCAAACCCACTCGGCAAGACCCAAACCCACTCGGCAAGACCCAAACCCACTCGGCTAGACCCAAACCCACTGAGCTAGACCCAAACCCACTCGGCTACACCCAAACCCACTCGGTTAGACCCAAACCCACTCGGCTAGACCCCAACCCACTCGGCTAGACCCAAACCCACTCGGCTAGACCCAAACCCACTCGGCTAGACCCAAAGCCACTCGGCTACACCCAAACCCACTTGGCTAGACCCAAACCCACTCGGCTAAACCCAAACCGACTCGGGTAGACCCAAACCCACTTGGCTAGACACAAACCCACTCGGCTAGACCCAAACCCCCTCGGCTAGACCCAAACCCTCTCGGCTAGACCCAAACCCACTCGGCTAGACCCAAATCCACTCGGCTAGACCCAAACCCACTCGGCTAGACCCAAACCCACTCGGCTACACCCAAACCCACTCGGCTACACCCTAACCCACTTGGCTAGACACAAACCCACTCGGCTACACCCAAACCCACTCGGCTAGACCAAAACCCACTCGGCTAGACCCCAACCCACTCGGCTAGACCCAAACCCACTCGGCTAGACCAAAACCCTCTCGGCTGCACCCAAACCCTCTCGGATAGACCGAAACCGATTCGGCTAGACCCAAACCCACTCGGATAGACCCAAACCCACTCGGCTAGACCCAAACCCACTCGGCTCAACCCAAACCCACTCGGCTAGATCCAAACCCACTAGGCTACACCCATACCCACACCGCCAGACCCAAACCCACTCGGCTAGACACAAACCCACTCGGCTGGACCCAAACCCACTCGGCTAGACCCAAACCCACTCGGCTAGACCCAAACCCACTTGGCTAGACACAAACCCACTCGGCTACACCCAAACCCACTCGGCTAGACCCAAACCCACTCAGTTAGACCCCAACCCACTCGGCTAGACCCAAACCCACTCGGCTAGACCCAAACCCACTCGGCAAGACCAAAACCCACTCGGCTAGACCCAAACCGACTCGGCTAGATGATTACCCACTCGGCTAGACCCAAACCCACGCGGCTAGACGCAAACCCACTCGGCTCAACCCAAACCCACTCGGCTAGACCAAAACCCATTCCGCTCGACCCAAACCCACTCGGCTAGACCCAAACCCACTCGGCAAGACCCAAACCCACTCGGCTAGACCCAAACCCACTCGGCTAGACCCAAACCCACTGAGCTAGACCCAAACCCACTCGGCTACACCCAAACCCACTCGGTTAGACCCAAACCCACTCGGCTAGACCCCAACCCACTCGGCTAGACCCAAACCCAATCGGCTAGACCCAAACCCACTCGGCTAGACCCATAGCCACTCGGCTACACCCAAACCCACTCGGCTAGACCCAAACCCACTCGGCTACACCCAAACCGACTCGGGTAGACCCAAACCCACTTGGCTAGACACAAACCCACTCGGCTAGACCCAGACCCCCTCGGCTAGACCCAAACCCTCTCGGCTAGACCCAAACCCACTCGGCTAGACCCAAACCCACTCGGCTAGACCCAAACCCACTCGGCTACACCCAAACCCACTCGGCTACACCCAAACCCACTCGGCTACACCCAAACCCACTTGGCTAGACACAAACCCACTCGGCTACACCCAAACCCACTCGGCTAGACCCAAACCCACTCGGCTAGACCCCAACCCACTCGGCTAGACCCAAACCCACTCGGCTAGACCCAAACCCACTCGGCTAGACCAAAAGCCACTCGGCTACACCCAAACCCACTCGGCTAGACCAAAACCCACTCGGCTACACCCAAACCCTCTCGGATAGACCGAAACCGATTCGGCTAGACCCAAACCCACTTGGATAGACCCAAACCCACTCGGCTAGACCCAAACACAGGGAGTGGTGAGTCTCTGGAATTCACTGCCACAGAAGGTAGTTGAGGCCAGTTCATTGGCTATATTTAAGAGGGCGTTAGATGTGGCACTTGTGGCTAAAGGGATCAGGGGGTATGGAGAGAAGGCAGGTACGGGATACTGAGTTGGATGATCAGCCATGATCACATTGAATGGCGGTGCAGGCTCGAAGGGCCGAATGGCCTACTCCTGCACCTATTTTCTATGTTTCTATGTTTCTAAACCCACTCGGCTAAACCCAAACCTACTCGGCTAGACCCAAAACCACGCGGCTAGACCCAAACCCACTCGGCTCATCCCAAACCCACTCGGCTAGATCCAAACCCACTCGGCTACACCCATACCCACACCGCCAGACCCAAACCCACTCGGCTAGACACAAACCCACTCGGCTGGACCCAAACCCACTCGGCTAGACCCAAACCCACTCGGCTAGACCCAAACCCACTCGGCTACACTCAAACCCACTCGGCTAGACCCAAACCCACTTGGCTAGACACAAACCCACTCGGCTACACCCAAACCCACTCGGCTAGACCCAAACCCACTCAGTTAGACCCCAACCCACTCGGCTAGACCCAAACCCACTCGGCTAGACCCAAACCCACTCGGCAAGACCAAAACCCACTCGGCTAGACCCAAACCGACTCGGCTAGATGATTACCCACTCGGCTAGACCCAAACCCACGCGGCTAGACGCAAACCCACTCGGCTCAACCCAAACCCACTCGGCTAGACCAAAACCCATTCCGCTAGACCCAAACCCACTCGGCTAGACCCAAACCCACTCGGCAAGACCCAAACCCACTTGGCTAGACCCAAACCCACTCGGCTAGACCCAAACCCACTGAGCTAGACCCAAACCCACTCGGCTACACCCAAACCCACTCGGTTAGACCCAAACCCACTCGGCTAGACCCCAACCCACTCGGCAAGACCCAAACCCACTCGGCTAGACCCAAACCCACTCGGCTAGACCCAAAGCCACTCGGCTACACCCAAACCCACTCGGCTAGACCCAAACCCACTCGGCTACACCCAAACCGACTCGGGTAGACCCAAACCCACTTGGCTAGACACAAACCCACTCGGCTAGACCCAAACCCCCTCGGCTAGACCCAAACCCTCTCGGCTAGACCCAAACCCACTCGGCTAGACCCAAACCCATTCGGCTTGACCCAAACCCACTCGGCTAGACCCAAACCCACTCGGCTACACCCAAACCCACTCGGCTACACCCAAACCCACTTGGCTAGACACAAACCCACTCGGCTACACCCAAACCCACTCGGCTAGACCCAAACCCACTCGGCTAGACCCCAACCCACTCGGCTAGACCCAAACCCACTCGGCTAGACCCAAACCCACTCGGCTAGACCAAAAGCCACTCGGCTACACCCAAACCCACTCGGCTACACCCAAACCCACTCGGCTAGACCCAAACCCACTCGGCTACACCCAAACCCTCTCGGATAGACCGAAACCGATTCGGCTAGACCCAAACCCACTCGGATAGACCCAAACCCACTCGGCTAGACCCAAACCCACTCGGCTAAACCCAAACCCACTCGGCTAGACACAAACCCTCTCGGATAGACCGAAATCGATTCGGCTAGACCCAAACGCACTCGGCTAGACCCAAACCCACTCGGCTACACCCAAACCCACTCCGCTAGACCCAAACCCACTCGGCTAGACCCAAACCCACTCGGCTAGACCCAAACCCACTCGGCAAGACCCAAACCCACTCGGCTAGACGCAAACCGACTCGGCTAGATGATTACCCACTCGGCTAGACCCAAAACCACGCGGCTAGACCCAAACCCACTCGGCTCAACCCAAACCCACTCGGCTAGATCCAAACCCACTCGGCTACACCCATACCCACACCGCCAGACCCAAACCCACTCGGCTAGACCCAAACCCACTCGGCTGGACCCAAACCTACTCGGCTAGACCCAAACCCACTCGGCTAGACCCTAACCCACTCGGCTACATGCAAACCCACTCCACTAGACCCAAACCCACTCGGCTAGACCCAAACCCACTCGGCTAGACCCAAACCCACTCGGCTAGACCCAAACCAACTCGGCTAGACCCAAACCAACTCGGCTAGACCCAAACCCAATCCGCTAGACCCAAACCCACTCCGCTGGACCCAAACCCACTCGGCTAGACCCAAACCCACTCGGCTAGACCCAAACCCACTCGGCCAGACCCAAACCCATCGGCTAGACCCAAACCCACTCGGCTACAACCAAACCCACACCGCCAGACACAAACCCACTCGGCTTCACCCCAACCCACTTGGCTAGACCCAAACCCACTCGGCTAGACCCAAACCCACTCCGCTAGACCCAAACCCACTGGGCTAGACCCAAACCCACTTGGCTAGAACCAAACCCACTCGGCTAGACCCAACCCCACTCGGCTAGTCCCAAACCCACTCGGCTAGACCCAAACGGACTCGTCTAGACACAAACCCACTCGGCTAGAACCAAACCCACTCAGCTAGACCCAAACACACTCGGCTAGACACAAACCCACTCGCATAGACCCAAACCCACTCGGCTGGACCCAAACCCACTCGGATAGACCAAAACCCACTCGGCTAGACCCAAACCCACCCGGCTAGACCCAAACCCACTCCACTAAACCCAAGCCCACTCGGCTCGACCCAAACCAAGTCGACTAGACGATTACCCACTCGGCTACACCCAAACCCACGCGGTTAGACCCAAACCCACTCGGCTCGACCCAAACCCACTCGGCTAGACCCAAACCCACTCGGTTAGACCCAAACCCACTCGGCTAGACCCAAACCCACTCGGCTAGACCCAAACCCACTCGGCTAGACCCAAACACACTCGGCAAGACCCAAACCCACTCGGCTAGACCAAAACCCACTCCGCTAGACCCAAACCCACTCCGCTAGACCCAAACACACTCGGCTAGACACAAACCCACTCGCATAGACCCAAACCCACTCGGCTGGACCCAAACCCACTCGGATAGACCAAAACCCACTCGGCTAGACCCAAACCCACCCGGCTAGACCCAAACCCACTCCACTAAACCCAAACCCACTCGGCAAGACCCAAACCCACTCGGCTAGACCCAAACCCACTCGGCTAGACCCAAACCCACTGAGCTAGACCCAAACCCACTCGGCCACACCCAAACCCACTCGGTTGGACCCAAACCCATTCGGCTAGACCCCAACCCACTCGGCTAGACCCAAACCCACTCGGCTAGACCCAAACCCACTCGGCTGGACCCAAAGCCACTCGGATACACCCATACCCACTCGGCTAGACCCAAACCCACTCGGCTACACCCAAACCGACTCGGGTAGACCCAAACCCACTTGGCTAGACACAAACCCACTCGGCTAGACCCAAACCCCCTCGGCTAGACCCAAACCCTCTCGGCTAGACCCAAACCCACTCGGCTAGACCCAAACCCACTCGGCTAGACCCAAACCCACTCGGCTAGACCCAAACCCACTCGGCTACACCCAAACCCACTCGGCTACACCCAAACCCACTTGGCTAGACACAAACCCACTCGGCTACACCCAAACCCACTCGGCTAGACCCAAACCCACTCGGCTAGACCCCAACCCACTCGGCTAGACCCAAACCCACTCGGCTAGACCCAAACCCACTCGGCTAGACCAAAAGCCACTCGGCTACAACCAAACCCACTCGGCTAGACCAAAACCCCCTCGGCTACACCCAAACCCTCTCGGATAGACCGAAACCGATTCGGCTAGACCCAAACCCACTCGGATAGACCCAAACCCACTCGGCTACACCAAAACCCACTCGGCTACAACCAAACCCTCTCGGATAGACCGAAACCGATTCGGCTAGACCCAAACCCACTCGGATAGACCCAAACCCACTCGGCTAGACCCAAACCCACTCGGCTAAACCCAAACCCACTCGGCTAGACCCAAAACCACGTGGCTAGACCCAAACCCACTCGGCTCAACCCAAACCCACTCGGCTAGATCCAAACCCACTCGGCTACACCCATACCCACACCGCCAGACCCAAACCCACTCGGCTAGACACAAACCGACTCGGCTCGACCCAAACCCACTCGGCTGGACCCAAACCCACTCGGCTAGACCCAAACCCACTCGGCTACACCCAAACCCACTCGGCTAGACCCAAACCCACTTGGCTAGACACAAACCCACTCGGCTACACCCAAACCCACTCGGCTAGACCCAAACCCACTCAGTTAGACCCCAACCCACTCGGCTAGACCCAAACCCACTCGGCTAGACCCAAACCCACTCGGCAAGACCAAAACCCACTCGGCTAGACCCAAACCGACTCGGCTAGATGATTACCCACTCGGCTAGACCCAAACCCACGCGGCTAGACGCAAACCCACTCGGCTCAACCCAAACCCACTCGGCTAGACCAAAACCCATTCCGCTAGACCCAAACCCACTCGGCTAGACCCAAACCCACTCGGCTAGACCCAAACCCACTCGGCAAGACCCAAACCCACTCGGCTAGACCCAAACCCACTCGGCTAGACCCAAACCCACTGAGCTAGACCCAAACACACTCGGCTAGACCCAAAGCCACTCGGCTACACCCAAACCCACTCGGCTAGACCCAAACCCACTCGGCTACACCCAAACCGACTCGGGTAGACCCAAACCCACTTGGCTAGACACAAACCCACTCGGCTAGACCCAAACCCCCTCGGCTAGACCCAAACCCTCTCGGCTAGACCCAAACCAACTCGGCTAGACCCAAACCCACTCGGCTAGACCCAAACCCACTCGGCTAGACCCAAACCCACTCGGCTACACCCAAACCCACTCGGCTACACCCAAACCCACTTGGCTAGACACAAACCCACTCGGCTACACCCAAACCCACTCGGCTAGACCCAAACCCACTCGGCTAGACCCCAACCCACTCGGCTAGACCCAAACCCACTCGGCTAGACCCAAACCCACTCGGCTAGACCAAAAGCCACTCGGCTACACCCAAACCCACTCGGCTACACCCAAACCCACTCGGCTAGACCCAAACCCACTCGGCTACACCCAAACCCTCTCGGATAGACCGAAACCGATTCGGCTTGACCCAAACCCACTCGGATAGACCCAAACCCACTCGGCTAGACCCAAACCCACTCGGCTAAACCCAAACCCACTCGGCTAGACCCAAACCCACTCGGCTAGACACAAACCCTCTCGGATAGACCGAAATCGATTCGGCTAGACCCAAACGCACTCGGCTAGACCCAAACCCACTCGGCTAGACCCAAACCCACTCGGCAAGACCCAAACCCACTCGGCTAGACGCAAACCGACTCGGCTAGATGATTACCCACTCGGCTAGACCCAAAACCACGCGGCTAGACCCAAACCCACTCGGCTCAACCCAAACCCACTCGGCTAGATCCAAACCCACTCGGCTACAACCATACCCACACCGCCAGACCCAAACCCACTCGGCTGGACCCAAACCTACTCGGCTAGACCCAAACCCACTCGGCTAGACCCTAACCCACTCGGCTACATGCAAACCCACTCCACTAGACCCAAACCCACTCGGCTAGACCCAAACCCACTCGGCTAGACACAAACCCACTCGGCTAGACCCAAACCCACTCGGCTAGACCCAAACCAACTCGGCTAGACCCAAACCCAATCCGCTAGACCCAAACCCACTCCGCTGGACCCAAACCCACTCGGCTAGACCCAAACCCACTCGGCTAGACCCAAACCCACTCGGCCAGACCCAAACCCACTCGGCTAGACCCAAACCCACTCGGCTACACCCAAACCTACACCGCCAGACACAAACCCACTCGGCTTCACCCCAACCCACTTGGCTAGACCCAACCCTACTCGGCTAGTCCCAAACCCTCTCGGCTAGACCCAAACGTACTCGTCTAGACACAAACCCACTCGGCTAGAACCAAACCCACTCGGCTAGACCCAAACCCACTCGGCTAGACCCAAACCCACTCGGCTAGACCCAAACCCTCTCGGCTAGACCCAAACGTACTCGTCTAGACACAAACCCACTCGCATAGACCCAAACCCACTCGGCTGGACCCAAACCCACTCGGATAGACCAAAACCCACTCGGCTAGACCCAAACCCACCCGGCTAGACCCAAACCCACTCCACTAAACCCAAACCCACTCGGCAAGACCCAAACCCACTCGGCTAGACCCAAACCCACTCGGCTAGACCCCAACCCACTCGGCTAGACCCAAACCCACTCGGCTACACCCAAACCCACTCGGCTAGACCCAAAGCCGCTCGGCTACACCCAAACCCACTCGGCTAGACCCAAACCCACTCGGCTACACCCAAACCGAATCGGGTAGACCCAAACCCACTCGGCTAGACACAAACCCACTCGGCTAGACCCCAACCCACTCGGCTAGACCCAAACCCACTCGGCTACACCCAAACCCACTCGGCTAGACCCAAAGCCGCTCGGCTACACCCAAACCCACTCGGCTAGACCCAAACCCACTCGGCTACACCCAAACCGAATCGGGTAGACCCAAACCCACTCGGCTACACCCAAACCCACTCGGCTAGACACAAACCCACTCGGCTACACCCAAACCCACTCGGCTAGACCCAAACCCACTCGGCTAGACCAAAAGCCACTCGGCTACACCCAAACCCACTCGGCTAGACCAAAACCCACTCGGCTACACCCAAACCCTCTCGGATAGACCAAAACCGATTCGGCTAGACCCAAACCCACTCGGATAGACCCAAACCCACTCGGCTAGACCCAAACCCACTCGGCTAAACCCAAACCCACTCGGCTAGACCCAAAACCACGTGGCTAGACCCAAACCCACTCGGCTCAACCCAAACCCACTCGGCTAGATCCAAACCCACTCGGCTACACCCATACCCACACCGCCAGACCCAAACCCACTCGGCTAGACACAAACCCACTCGGCTGGACCCAAACCCACTCGGCTAGACCCAAACCCACTCGGCTAGACCCAAACCCACTCGGCTACACCCAAACCCACTCGGCTAGACCCAAACCCACTTGGCTAGACACAAACCCACTCGGCTACACCCAAAACCACTCGGCTAGACCCAAACCCACTCAGTTAGACACCAACCCACTCGGCTAGACCCAAACCCAATCGGCTAGACCCAAACCCACTCGGCAAGACCAAAACCCACTCGGCTAGACCCAAACCGACTCGGCTAGATGATTACCCACTCGGCTAGACCCAAACCCACACGGCTAGACGCAAACCCACTCGGCTCAACCCAAACCCACTCGGCTAGACCAAAACCATTCCGCTAGACCCAAACCCACTCGGCTAGACCGAAACCCACTCGGCAAGACCCAAACCCACTCGGCTAGACCAAAACCCATTCCGCTAGACCCAAACCCACTCGGCTAGACCCAAACCCACTCGGCAAGACCCAAACCCACTCGGCTAGACCCAAACCCACTCGGCTAGACCCAAACCCACTGAGCTAGTACCAAACCCACTCGGCTACACCCAAACCCACTCGGTTAGACCCAAACCCACTCGGCTAGACGCCAACCCACTCGGCTAGACCCAAACCCACTCGGCTAGACCCAAACCCACTCGGCTAGACCCAAAGCCACTCGGCTACACCCAAACCCACTCGGCTAGACCCAAACCCACTCGGCTACACCCAAACCGACTCGGGTAGACCCAAACCCACTTGGCTAGACACAAACCCACTCGGCTAGACCCAAACCCCCTCGGCTAGACCCAAACCCTCTCGGCTAGACCCAAACCCACTCGGCAAGACCCAAACCCACTCGGCTAGACCCAAACCCACTCGGCTAGACCCAAACCCACTGAGCTAGACCCAAACCCACTCGGCTACACCCAAACCCACTCGGTTAGACCCAAACCCACTCGGCTAGACCCCAACCCACTCGGCTAGACCCAAACCCACTCGGCTAGACCCAAACCCACTCGGCTAGACCCAAAGCCACTCGGCTACACCCAAACCCACTCGGCTAGACCCAAACCCACTCGGCTACACCCAAACCCACTCGGCTAGACCCAAACCCACTCGGCTACACCCAAACCCACTCGGCTACACCCAAACCCACTTGGCTAGACACAAACCCACTCGGCTACACCCAAACCCACTCGGCTAGACCCAAACCCACTCGGCTAGACCCCAACCCACTCGGCTAGACCCAAACCCACTCGGCTAGACCCAACCCACTCGGCTAGACCAAAAGCCACTCGGCTACACCCAAACCCACTCGGCTAGACCAAAACCCACTCGGCTACACCCAAACCCTCTCGGATAGACCGAAACCGATTCGGCTAGACCCAAACCCACTCGGATAGACCCAAACCCACTCGGCTAGACCCAAACCCACTCGGCTACACCCAAACCCATTCGGCTACACCCAAACCCACTTGGCTAGACACAAACCCACTCGGCTACACCCAAACCCACTCGGCTAGACCCAAACCCACTCGGCTAGACCCCAACCCACTCGGCTAGACCCAAACCCACTCGGCTAGACCCAACCCACTCGGCTAGACCAAAAGCCACTCGGCTACACCCAAACCCACTCGGATAGACCAAAACCCACTCGGCTACACCCAAACCCTCTCGGATAGACCGAAACCGATTCGGCTAGACCCAAACCCACTCGGATAGACCCAAACCCACTCGGCTAGACCCAAACCCACTCGGCTCAACCCAAACCCACTCGGCTAGACCCAAAACCACGCGGCTAGACCCAAACCCACTCGGCTCAACCCAAACCCACTCGGCTAGATCCAAACCCACTCGGCTACACCCATACCCACACCGCCAGACCCAAACCCACTCGGCTAGACACAAACCCACTCGGCTGGACCCAAACCCACTCGGCTAGACACAAACCCACTCGGCTAGACCCAAACCCACTCGGCTACACCCAAACCCACTCGGCTAGACCCAAACCCACTTGGCTAGACACAAACCCACTCGGCTACACCCAAACCCACTCGGCTAGACCCAAACCCACTCAGTTAGACACCAACCCACTCGGCTAGACCCAAACCCAATCGGCTAGACCCAAACCCACTCGGCAAGACCAAAACCCACTCGGCTAGACCCAAACCGACTCGGCTAGATGATTACCCACTCGGCTAGACCCAAACCCACGCGGCTAGACGCAAACCCACTCGGCTCAACCCAAACCCACTCGGCTAGACCAAAACCATTCCGCTAGACCCAAACCCACTCGGCTAGACAGAAACCCACTCGGCAAGACCCAAACCCACTCGGCTAGACCCAAACCCACTCGGCTAGACCCAAACCCACTGAGCTAGACCCAAACCCACTCGGCTACACCCAAACCCACTCGGTTAGACCCAAACCCACTCGGCTAGACGCCAACCCACTCGGCTAGACCCAAACCCACTCGGCTAGACCCAAACCCACTCGGCTAGACCCAAAGCCACTCGGCTACACCCAAACCCACTCGGCTAGACCCAAACCCACTCGGCTACACCCAAACCGACTCGGGTAGACCCAAACCCACTTGGCTAGACACAAACCCACTCGGCTAGACCCAAACCCCCTCGGCTAGACCCAAACCCTCTCGGCTAGACCCAAACCCACTCGGCAAGACCCAAACCCACTCGGCTAGACCCAAACCCACTCGGCTAGACCCAAACCCACTGAGCTAGACCCAAACCCACTCGGCTACACCCAAACCCACTCGGTTAGACCCAAACCCACTCGGCTAGACCCCAACCCACTCGGCTAGACCCAAACCCACTCGGCTAGACCCAAACCCACTCGGCTAGACCCAAAGCCACTCGGCTACACCCAAACCCACTCGGCTAGACCCAAACCCACTCGGCTACACCCAAACCGACTCGGGTAGACCCAAACCCACTTGGCTAGACACAAACCCACTCGGCTAGACCCAAACCCCCTCGGCTAGACCCAAACCCTCTCGGCTAGACCCAAACCCACTCGGCTAGACCCAAACCCACTCGGCTAGACCCAAACCCACTCGGCTAGACCCAAACCCACTCGGCTACACCCAAACCCACTCGGCTACACCCAAACCCACTTGGCTAGACACAAACCCACTCGGCTACACCCAAACCCACTCGGCTAGACCCAAACCCACTCGGCTAGACCCCAACCCACTCGGCTAGACCCAAACCCACTCGGCTAGACCCAACCCACTCGGCTAGACCAAAAGCCACTCGGCTACACCCAAACCCACTCGGCTAGACCCAAAACCACGCGGCTAGACCCAAACCCACTCGGCTCAACCCAAACCCACTCGGCTAGATCCAAACCCACTCGGCTACACCCATACCCACACCGCCAGACCCAAACCCACTCGGCTAGACACAAACCCACTCGGCTGGACCCAAACCCACTCGGCTAGACCCAAACCCACTCGGCTAGACCCAAACCCACTCGGCTACACCCAAACCCACTCGGCTAGACCCAAACCCACTTGGCTAGACACAAACCCACTCGGCTACACCCAAACCCACTCGGCTAGACCCAAACCCACTCAGTTAGACCCCAACCCACTCGGCTAGACCCAAACCCACTCGGCTAGACCCAAACCGACTCGGCAAGACCAAAACCCACTCGGCTAGACCCAAACCGACTCGGCTAGATGATTACCCACTCGGCTAGACCCAAACCCACGCGGCTAGACGCAAACCCACTCGGCTCAACCCAAACCCACTCGGCTAGACCAAAACCCATTCCGCTAGACCCAAACCCACTCGGCTAGACCCAAACCCACTCGGCAAGACCCAAACCCACTCGGCTAGACCCAAACCCACTCGGCTAGACCCAAAGCCACTCGGCTACACCCAAACCCACTCGGCTAGACCCAAACCCACTCGGCTACACCCAAACCGACTCGGGTAGACCCAAACCCACTTGGCTAGACACAAACCCACTCGGCTAGACCCAAACCCCCTCGGCTAGACCCAAACCCTCTCGGCTAGACCCAAACCCACTCGGCTAGACCCAAACCCACTCGGCTAGACCCAAACCCACTCGGCTAGACCCAAACCCACTCGGCTACACCCAAACCCACTCGGCTACACCCAAACCCACTTGGCTAGACACAAACCCACTCGGCTACACCCAAACCCACTCGGCTAGACCCAAACCCACTCGGCTAGACCCCGAACCACTCGGCTAGACCCAAACCCACTCGGCTAGACCCAAACCCACTCGGCTAGACCAAAAGCCACTCGGCTACACCCAAACCCACTCGGCTAGACCAAAACCCACTCGGCTACACACAAACCCTCTCGGATAGACCGAAACCGATTCGGCTAGACCCAAACCCACTCGGATAGACCCAAACCCACTCGGCTACACCCAAACCCACTTGGCTAGACACAAACCCACTAGGCTACACCCAAACCCACTCGGCTACACCCAAACCCACTCGGCTAGACCCCAACCCACTCGGCTAGACCCAAACCCACTCGGCTAGACCCAACCCACTCGGCTAGACCAAAAGCCACTCGGCTACACCCAAACCCACTCGGCTAGACCCAAACCCACTCAGTTAGACACCAACCCACTCGGCTAGACCCAAACCCAATCGGCTAGACCCAAACCCACTCGGCAAGACCAAAACCCACTCGGCTAGACCCAAACCGACTCGGCTAGATGATTACCCACTCGGCTAGACCCAAACCCACGCGGCTAGACGCAAACCCACTCGGCTCAACCCAAACCCACTCGGCTAGACCAAAACCATTCCGCTAGAACAAACCCACTCGGCTGGACCGAAACCCACTCGGCAAGACCCAAACCCACTCGGCTAGACCAAAACCCATTCCGCTAGACCCAAACCCACTCGGCTAGACCCAAACCCACTCGGCAAGACCCAAACCCACTCGGCTAGACCCAAACCCACTCGGCTAGACCCAAACCCACTGAGCTAGACCCAAACCCACTCGGCTACACCCAAACCCACTCGGTTAGACCCAAACCCACTCGGCTAGACGCCAACCCACTCGGCTAGACCCAAACCCACTCGGCTAGACCCAAACCCACTCGGCTAGACCCAAAACCACTCGGCTACACCCAAACCCACTCGGCTAGACCCAAACCCACTCGGCTACACCCAAACCGACTCGGGTAGACCCAAACCCACTTGGCTAGACACAAACCCACTCGGCTAGACCCAAACCCCCTCGGCTAGACCCAAACCCTCTCGGCTAGACCCAAACCCACTCGGCAAGACCCAAACCCACTCGGCTAGACCCAAACCCACTCGGCTAGACCCAAACCCACTGAGCTGGACCCAAACCCACTCGGCTACACCCAAACCCACTCGGTTAGACCCAAACCCACTCGGCTAGACCCCAACCCACTCGGCTAGACCCAAACCCACTCGGCTAGACACAAACCCACTCGGCTAGACCCAAACCCACTCGGCTACACCCAAACCCACTCGGCTAGACCCAAACCCACTTGGCTAGACACAAACCCACTCGGCTACACCCAAACCCACTCGGCTAGACCCAAACCCACTCAGTTAGACACCAACCCACTCGGCTAGACCCAAACCCAATCGGCTAGACCCAAACCCACTCGGCAAGACCAAAACCCACTCGGCTAGACCCAAACCGACTCGGCTAGATGATTACCCACTCGGCTAGACCCAAACCCACGCGGCTAGACGCAAACCCACTCGGCTCAACCCAAACCCACTCGGCTAGACCAAAACCATTCCGCTAGACCCAAACCCACTCGGCTAGACAGAAACCCACTCGGCAAGACCCAAACCCACTCGGCTAGACCAAAACCCATTCCGCTAGACCCAAACCCACTCGGCTAGACCCAAACCCACTCGGCAAGACCCAAACCCACTCGGCTAGACCCAAACCCACTCGGCTAGACCCAAACCCACTGAGCTAGACCCAAACCCACTCGGCTACACCCAAACCCACTCGGTTAGACCCAAACCCACTCGGCTAGACGCCAACCCACTCGGCTAGACCCAAACCCACTCGGCTAGACCCAAACCCACTCGGCTAGACCCAAACCCACTCGGCTACACCCAAACCCACTCGGCTAGACCCAAACCCACTCGGCTACACCCAAACCGACTCGGGTAGACCCAAACCCACTTGGCTAGACACAAACCCACTCGGCTAGACCCAAACCCCCTCGGCTAGACCCAAACCCTCTCGGCTAGACCCAAACCCACTCGGCAAGACCCAAACCCACTCGGCTAGACCCAAACCCACTCGGCTAGACCCAAACCCACTGAGCTAGACCCAAACCCACTCGGCTACACCCAAACCCACTCGGTTAGACCCAAACCCACTCGGCTAGACCCCAACCCACTCGGCTAGACCCAAACCCACTCGGCTAGACCCAAACCCACTCGGCTAGACCCAAAGCCACTCGGCTACACCCAAACCCACTCGGCTAGACCCAAACCCACTCGGCTACACCCAAACCGACTCGGGTAGACCCAAACCCACTTGGCTAGACACAAACCCACTCGGCTAGACCCAAACCCCCTCGGCTAGACCCAAACCCTCTCGGCTAGACCCAAACCCACTCGGCTAGACCCAAACCCACTCGGCTAGACCCAAACCCACTCGGCTAGACCCAAACCCACTCGGCTACACCCAAACCCACTCGGCTACACCCAAACCCACTTGGCTAGACACAAACCCACTCGGCTACACCCAAACCCACTCGGCTAGACCCAAACCCACTCGGCTAGACCCCAACCCACTCGGCTAGACCCAAACCCACTCGGCTAGACCCAACCCACTCGGCTAGACCAAAAGCCACTCGGCTACACCCAAACCCACTCGGCTAGACCCAAAACCACGCGGCTAGACCCAAACCCACTCGGCTCAACCCAAACCCACTCGGCTAGATCCAAACCCACTCGGCTACACCCATACCCACACCGCCAGACCCAAACCCACTCGGCTAGACACAAACCCACTCGGCTGGACCCAAACCCACTCGGCTAGACCCAAACCCACTCGGCTAGACCCAAACCCACTCGGCTACACCCAAACCCACTCGGCTAGACCCAAACCCACTTGGCTAGACACAAACCCACTCGGCTACACCCAAACCCACTCGGCTAGACCCAAACCCACTCAGTTAGACCCCAACCCACTCGGCTAGACCCAAACCCACTCGGCTAGACCCAAACCGACTCGGCAAGACCAAAACCCACTCGGCTAGACCCAAACCGACTCGGCTAGATGATTACCCACTCGGCTAGACCCAAACCCACGCGGCTAGACGCAAACCCACTCGGCTCAACCCAAACCCACTCGGCTAGACCAAAACCCATTCCGCTAGACCCAAACCCACTCGGCTAGACCCAAACCCACTCGGCAAGACCCAAACCCACTCGGCTAGACCCAAACCCACTCGGCTAGACCCAAAGCCACTCGGCTACACCCAAACCCACTCGGCTAGACCCAAACCCACTCGGCTACACCCAAACCGACTCGGGTAGACCCAAACCCACTTGGCTAGACACAAACCCACTCGGCTAGACCCAAACCCCCTCGGCTAGACCCAAACCCTCTCGGCTAGACCCAAACCCACTCGGCTAGACCCAAACCCACTCGGCTAGACCCAAACCCACTCGGCTAGACCCAAACCCACTCGGCTACACCCAAACCCACTCGGCTACACCCAAACCCACTTGGCTAGACACAAACCCACTCGGCTACACCCAAACCCACTCGGCTAGACCCAAACCCACTCGGCTAGACCCCGAACCACTCGGCTAGACCCAAACCCACTCGGCTAGACCCAAACCCACTCGGCTAGACCAAAAGCCACTCGGCTACACCCAAACCCACTCGGCTAGACCAAAACCCACTCGGCTACACCCAAACCCTCTCGGATAGACCGAAACCGATTCGGCTAGACCCAAACCCACTCGGATAGACCCAAACCCACTCGGCTACACCCAAACCCACTTGGCTAGACACAAACCCACTCGGCTACACCCAAACCCACTCGGCTAGACCCAAACCCACTCGGCTAGACCCCAACCCACTCGGCTAGACCCAAACCCACTCGGCTAGACCCAACCCACTCGGCTAGACCAAAAGCCACTCGGCTACACCCAAACCCACTCGGCTAGACCAAAACCCACTCGGCTACACCCAAACCCACTCGGATAGACCGAAACCGATTCGGCTAGACCCAAACCCACTCGGATAGACCCAAACCCACTCGGCTAGACCCAAACCCACTCGGCTAAACCCAAACCCACTCGGCTAGACCCAAAACCACGCGGCTAGACCCAAACCCACTCGGCTCAACCCAAACCCACTCGGCTAGATCCAAACCCACTCGGCTACACCCATACCCACACCGCCAGACCCAAACCCACTCGGCTAGACACAAACCCACTCGGCTGGACCCAAACCCACTCGGCTAGACCCAAACCCACTCGGCTAGACCCAAACCCACTCGGCTACATCCAAACCCACTCGGCTAGGCCCAAACCCACTTGGCTAGACACAAACCCACTCGGCTACACCCAAACCCACTCGGCTAGACCCAAACCCACTCAGTTAGACACCAACCCACTCGGCTAGACCCAAACCCAATCGGCTAGACCCAAACCCACTCGGCAAGACCAAAACCCACTCGGCTAGACCCAAACCGACTCGGCTAGATGATTACCCACTCGGCTAGACCCAAACCCACGCGGCTAGACGCAAACCCACTCGGCTCAACCCAAACCCACTCGGCTAGACCAAAACCATTCCGCTAGACCCAAACCCACTCGGCTGGACCGAAACCCACTCGGCAAGACCCAAACCCACTCGGCTAGACCAAAACCCATTCCGCTAGACCCAAACCCACTCGGCTAGACCCAAACCCACTCGGCAAGACCCAAACCCACTCGGCTAGACCCAAACCCACTCGGCTAGACCCAAACCCACCGAGCTAGACCCAAACCCACTCGGCTACACCCAAACCCACTCGGTTAGACCCAAACCCACTCGGCTAGACGCCAACCCACTCGGCTAGACCCAAACCCACTCGGCTAGACCCAAACCCACTCGGCTAGACCCAAAACCACTCGGCTACACCCAAACCCACTCGGCTAGACCCAAACCCACTCGGCTACACCCAAACCGACTCGGGTAGACCCAAACCCACTTGGCTAGACACAAACCCACTCGGCTAGACCCAAACCCCCTCGGCTAGACCCAAACCCTCTCGGCTAGACCCAAACCCACTCGGCAAGACCCAAACCCACTCGGCTAGACCCAAACCCACTCGGCTAGACCCAAACCCACTGAGCTGGACCCAAACCCACTCGGCTACACCCAAACCCACTCGGTTAGACCCAAACCCACTCGGCTAGACCCCAACCCACTCGGCTAGACCCAAACCCACTCGGCTAGACCCAAACCCACTCGGCTAGACCCAAAGCCACTCGGCTACACCCAAACCCACTCGGCTAGACCCAAACCCACTCGGCTACACCCAAACCGACTCGGGTAGACCCAAACCCACTCGGCTAGACACAAACCCACTCGGCTAGACCCAAACCCCCTCGGCTAGACCCAAACCCTCTCGGCTAGACCCAAACCCACTCGGCTAGACCCAAACCCACTCGGCTAGACCCAAACCCACTCGGCTAGACCCAAACCCACTCGGCTACACCCAAACCCACTCGGCTACACCCAAACCCACTCGGCTAGACACAAACCCACTCGGCTACACCCAAACCCACTCGGCTAGACCCAAACCCACTCGGCTAGACCCAAACCCACTCGGCTAGACCCAACCCACTCGGCTAGACCAAAAGCCACTCGGCTACACCCAAACCCACTCGGCTAGACCAAAACCCACTCGGCTACACCCAAACCCTCTCGGATAGACCGAAATCGATTCGGCTAGACCCAAACCCACTCGGATAGACCCAAACCCACTCGGCTAGACCCAAACCCACTCGGCTAAACCCAAACCCACTCGGCTAGACCCAAAACCACGCGGCTAGACCCAAACCCACTCGGCTCACCCCAAACCCACTCGGCTAGATCCAAACCCACTCGGCTACACCCATACCCACACCGCCAGACCCAAACCCACTCGGCTAGACACAAACCCACTCGGCTGGACCCAAACCCACTCGGCTAGACCCAAACCCACTCGGCTAGACCCAAACCCACTCGGCTACACCCAAACCCACTCGGCTAGACCCAAACCCACTTGGCTAGACACAAACCCACTCGGCTACACCCAAACCCACTCGGCTAGACCCAAACCCACTCAGTTAGACCCCAACCCACTCGGCTAGACCCAAACCCACTCGGCTAGACCCAAACCGACTCGGCAAGACCAAAACCCACTCGGCTAGACCCAAACCGACTCGGCTAGATGATTACCCACTCGGCTAGACCCAAACCCACGCGGCTAGACGCAAACCCACTCGGCTCAACCCAAACCCACTCGGCTAGACCAAAACCCATTCCGCTAGACCCAAACCCACTCGGCTAGACCCAAACCCACTCGGCAAGACCCAAACCCACTCGGCTAGACCCAAACCCACTCGGCTAGACCCAAACCCACTGAGCTAGACCCAAACCCACTCGGCTACACCCAAACCCACTCGGTTAGACCCAAACCCACTCGGCTAGACCCCAACCCACTCGGCTAGACCCAAACCCACTCGGCTAGACCCAAACCCACTCGGCTAGACCCAAAGCCACTCGGCTACACCCAAACCCACTCGGCTAGACCCAAACCCACTCGGCTACACCCAAACCGACTCGGGTAGACCCAAACCCACTTGGCTAGACACAAACCCACTCGGCTAGACCCAAACCCCCTCGGCTAGACCCAAACCCTCTCGGCTAGACCCAAACCCAATCGGCTAGACCCAAACCCACTCGGCTAGACCCAAACCCACTCGGCTAGACCCAAACCCACTCGGCTACACCCAAACCCACTCGGCTACACCCAAACCCACTTGGCTAGACACAAACCCACTCGGCTACACCCAAACCCACTCGGCTAGACCCAAACCCACTCGGCTAGACCCCGAACCACTCGGCTAGACCCAAACCCACTCGGCTAGACCCAAACCCACTCGGCTAGACCAAAAGCCACACGGCTACACCCAAACCCACTCGGCTAGACCAAAACCCACTCGGCTACACCCAAACCCTCTCGGATAGACCGAAACCGATTCGGCTAGACCCAAACCCACTCGGATAGACCCAAACCCACTCGGCTAGACCCAAACCCACTCGGCTAAACCCAAACCCACTCGGCTAGACCCAAAACCACGCGGCTAGACCCAAACCCACTCGGCTCAACCCAAACCCACTCGGCTAGATCCAAACCCACTCGGCTACACCCATACCCACACCGCCAGACCCAAACCCACTCGGCTAGACACAAACCCACTCGGCTGGACCCAAACCCACTCGGCTAGACCCAAACCCACTCGGCTAGACCCAAACCCACTCGGCTACACCCAAACCCACTCGGCTAGACCCAAACCCACTTGGCTAGACACAAACCCACTCGGCTACACCCAAACCCACTCGGCTAGACCCAAACCCACTCAGTTAGACCCCAACCCACTCGGCTAGACCCAAACCCACTCGGCTAGACCCAAACCCACTCGGCAAGACCAAAACCCACTCGGCTAGACCCAAACCGACTCGGCTAGATGATTACCCACTCGGCTAGACCCAAACCCACGCGGCTAGACGCAAACCCACTCGGCTCAACCCAAACCCACTCGGCTAGACCAAAACCCATTCCGCTAGACCCAAACCCACTCGGCTAGACCCAAACCCACTCGGCAAGACCCAAACCCACTCGGCTAGACCCAAACCCACTCGGCTAGACCCAAACCCACTGAGCTAGACCCAAACCCACTCGGCTACACCCAAACCCACTCGGTTAGACCCAAACCCACTCGGCTAGACCCCAACCCACTCGGCTAGACCCAAACCCACTCGGCTAGACCCAAACCCACTCGGCTAGACCCAAAGCCACTCGGCTACACCCAAACCCACTCAGCTAGACCCAAACCCAATCGGCTACACCCAAACCGACTCGGGTAGACCCAAACCCACTTGGCTAGACACAAACCCACTCGGCTAGACCCAAACCCCCTCGGCTAGACCCAAACCCTCTCGGCTAGACCCAAACCCACTCGGCTAGACCCAAACCCACTCGGCTAGACCCAAACCCACTCGGCTAGACCCAAACCCACTCGGCTACACCCAAACCCACTCGGCTACACCCAAACCCACTTGGCTAGACACAAACCCACTCGGCTACACCCAAACCCACTCGGCTAGACCCAAACCCACTCGGCTAGACCCCGAACCACTCGGCTAGACCCAAACCCACTCGGCTAGACCCAAACCCACTCGGCTAGACCAAAAGCCACTCGGCTACCTACCCAAACCCACTCGGCTAGACCAAAACCCACTCGGCTACACCCAAACCCTCTCGGATAGACCGAAACCGATTCGGCTAGACCCAAACCCACTCGGATAGACCCAAACCCACTCGGCTAGACCCAAACCCACTCGGCTAAACCCAAACCCACTCGGCTGGACCCAAAACCACGCGGCTAGACCCAAACCCACTCGGCTCAACCCAAACCCACTCGGCTAGATCCAAACCCACTCGGCTACACCCATACCCACACCGCCAGACCCAAACCCACTCGGCTAGACACAAACCCACTCGGCTGGACCCAAACCCACTCGGCTAGACCCAAACCCACTCGGCTAGACCCAAACCCACTCGGCTACACCCAAACCCACTCGGCTAGACCCAAACCCACTTGGCTAGACACAAACCCACTCGGCTACACCCAAACCCACTCGGCTAGACCAAAACCCACTCGGCTACAC